>PVHY01010136.1:37713-53397 GCA_004024945.1 Uropsilus gracilis
TTTTTTTTTTTTTTTTTTTTTTTTTTTTTTTTTTTTTTTTTTTTTTTTTTTTTTTTTTTTGAGACTAGGTCTTGCTCTTTTTGCCCATGGAACCGCAGGCTCTCGTTGCCAGGAGTACCACAGACTCAAGCAATCCCCAGCCTCAGCTTCCAGGTAGTTGGGATTATAGGCGCCACCACGTCCAGCTATTTTTTGGAGCTAGGTCTCGCTACGGGCCCCAGGTGGAACTCGAACTGCAATCCCTAGCCCCGGCCGCTTCATAGGCTGAAGCATACAGGCACGAGCCACCATGCCTGGCCTAGACCTCATTTTCTTACTGACCCTGAGAAGCTAAAATGAGCATCTGCTCACTTAGGTATATTCAGTCAACAAATCTAGGGAACTCAGAACTGATACACTTTAAGTTTGCAAACACAAATAGAATGCAACAAATTACACTATTGCTGTGCTTGCTCTTATCTTGTAGCTATTACTTTCCCTTGATCCCTAGATGCAATTAATTGTCTCTTCCTTTAAAAGACTCAGAAAGGAGATCTGAGAGTTAGCTCTGACAAGTACTGCTGCCTTCTTTACATGGGCCAGCAGAGCTACTGTTTTTCTATCAGCTGGTCCTTATTTGCATCCTCAAGAGGTATGTTAATTTGCAATTGAGCACCAGGCCCACTCTTACCATAAAGGGACCACCCCACAGTATATTAAAAGGTTCACATCAATGTATGCAATTTGAATGCACATGCATATAATTAACTAGACACATTACCAGTGTGAGCTGCTAATTTGGAATGAGACACAAAAGACTGGAATATGTGTAGAGGAAAAAAAAAACTCTAAAATTAAAATGACTTCATAATGAAAACTGCTTCATGCTGTGTCTACTCTTTTCATGTAAACTTAATATAACTGTAAATATATTTTAATGAACAGTAGAAAGAGGCAATTACAAAGAGCAAAGGAGGGCACCACAACAGTGAAACATCATCAGAATAACTCTTTGCCTTCATATTAAAAATGCAGCCTGAAGACAGGGGATAAATTATAATTCCATAATTTCAGGGGTAAAATGTTTTCCTTATTAGAGACACATACCTATTTGCCAACTTGCTGGCAATGAAAACAGAACATGCAGATGCAAATGGGGAAACCCTAGCTAAAAAAGTAGAGAGGAGAGGAAATGGGAGCTTGACATTTTGGTGTTTTTCTTCTTTTGTGAAAACGAACTTTCTGTTTCCATAAAGATTTCCCCAAAGTGTGAATGAGTTCTTGCTATTTTTAAGTATCAAAAACCATTGCAGACATCATCATCATCAAAATATATGTGAATGATCGGTAATTTTCATTTTAGTACTCTATGTATCTTGGTACAATTGAAGGATAGATTTGCAACTGTCAGATGAGTGTGATAAATTCCATGACTCAAACATTATAGAGAAATAATGCAAAGCTTCTGACATTGATAGATTTTTGTTATTAATATTATAATTCAGGTGGGATGATAAGAGGCTAAGCAGGTGGAAAATATTGCTGACTGTCTCCAGGGCTGAACCTGTATAGCCCTGGGGAAAGGGAGGAGAGGAGGATGTTTCTGTGAAGTAACTGAAAAGTTCAGTTCATGAAAAACCCTGCAAGTCCTAATATATGAACTAAAAGTTGGGGTTAATGGGTGAGTTGTCCTTACAATTTTAAATGCAGAATAAAACCAATCAGGGAAGTCAGAGTCACTAGAACAACTATATTTAATATGCATCTCTCAGTTTGCATATTTAACAGATCATGTTTGTGTGTGTGTGTGTGTGTGTGTGTGTGTGTAGGGTAAAAGCAGACTAATGAAAGATATTTATAGAATAAATACATGCAATGTCTCAATTCTAAAATTTTCTAAAATCTACCACTTTAATAAGAGCAGTAACACACACCTAATTATGTGAGTTAAGTTCCTATGTGATATGCTCCTTTCATCAAATAACATCAGCCAACACACATGTACACACACATATGCACACACACACACTCTTACTTTGAAATACACTTAGATGATCATTTTAGGGCCAGTTAAGAAAACTAAAGTATCAATTATTGTCCTTGATGTATGGTTATAAAGTCAATCAAAACAAATCTATAGATTAAATGGAAATACAAGTGGCTGCAGGACAGATTTTTAAACACCATTAAAAATGATGTGGGTATCACACCATCAAGAACAGTATTAATCAAAATGATGCCATGATGTGCAAAAGGCAGCAGCAGCCTGTTTGAAGTGACTCATCCAGTACCTGCATCACCATCTCTTCATAACGGCATCTTTCCAGTCTGACTCAGCATATGCATATAGGTTATATTCACAGAATTATGGGATTTCAGAGCACAGACTAATTTTATACATTCTAGTGGGCCAGTTCCTTACTAAAATGAAAAACAGACCAGCTCAGAAGGAATAAATAATTCACCCCAGGAATTCAGTCAGTTTAGTATATTTTCACTCTCATGTTGCTCTTCAAGTAAAAAATTTAGCAAACTAATATGTACAGCAAATATTTTAGTCAAAATTACTACTTCTATTTTCATTTTTCTTCAAATTCTCTCCTCCAAATCAAAAATCTTTTGCAAAACCTTTTATAGACTTAATTTCAAAACAGTGTATTTAAGAATGCTAATTTGTTAAAGATAAAAGCACTGATTCTTTTACTATCCCCTAACATGAGAACAGTGAACTAGACTTAGCTCATTTTATATAATTTTCCTTGACACTTAGAATCATAACATTTAAGTGACATTATTGCATTTATTCAAGATGAAACTAAGGCAGATGTTATGGACTTACTACCCTTCCAGTTATTTTCACTCATTTTAATCCTAAGTAAATATTGCTAATTTCAGGAGCAATATCTTTAAAGTATAAAAACTATAGGATATGATTGCTGAATAAGATTCAGAAAAAGCTATCACAGAACATATTTTTTTTTAATTCCTGCATTTTCTTTACAGAATTTTACTGAAGAGCAAAACTTGGAATGTTAATATCAACGGGTATTAAGTGCAATTTGCTGACTTCATTTTTATATAAACCTAGTTACGTGAGTTGTTTCTATGTGATATGCCCCTTTCATCAAATAGCTTGTCTATTAACAAAATGCTTTGATGGTACTTGGTCCATGGAGACTTCCACTAATTGCCCTGTGCTTTTAACAGTTCCAAATACATATTACAATTGTATTACAATTACATATTACAATTCCAAATACATATTATAAAAATGACTAGAAAGCAGTTGTTTGTTGTACGTTCGGCAAAACAGCATAAATGATATTAGTATGCACAGGGAAAGGTCTATCAATCTACATTATTATGCAAAGACAGGACCACAAAACACTCCCCTCCACAGTGCAAAACTGACACACACCAGACTATCGAAAATGTTACAGAGATGCTCACCATAGGTGCAAAATAGGAAACTTAAAGCACAGTTCTTTTCAAAGCAAGTTCATCTTTATGAAAACCAAAAGGCTTAACTGAATCAGAAGATTTTAAGTCATAATTGTGCTGTAACTTTCTGTGGACAGAATATTGTCCTAATTCATCTACTACTATCTACCACAGCATTTAGTAGATGTGCAAGACATGATATTAAAATTCAGTACAATGCTTAAAATATATTCTAAAACTGCAGTAGCTACTTAAATTGGTTGGTGATAGAATGAAGATAACTTTGGATATGGATTTGATTGGAAATCGATTCACCTGATTTGAATCGAACCAACTGTGACCTGGTACAAGTTATTGCTGGCATTTAGGTTCCTTGTCTGGGGGCTATTAACACCTGCTTTGCAGGGATGTTAGGATAAAGGGGTGTGTACATATCATCTAGCTCAGTGTCTGGGGCAAAACAGTATCTTTGGGTTGAATCATGAACTTTTAAAAATAAATGGAGTACCCATTATCTAAATGTTCAGACTTTATTTACAAGCTATCTATATCTTGATACTGTTTATGCCAATAGAAATACTTATTAAGTCAGTAACGAAGACTGATATATGTGCAGGCTAAATAACTGTGATAATTAAACCATAATAAACATGCAATGTAAAATAGCCATGTTCAGCCTATAGACACAGTCTGCCTATTTACTAATAAATTGCAAAATACTTCCACAGATGAACTTTGTACTTGAAAAAACATTTTATATATCCCTTTGTGCTTTGGAATCATTCTTCCTTACCAGTAACTTCCAGTGGATGAAGGCATATTGCATCCAAAAAGCAGCATGTGATGGACAGTATCCATGCTGGCACGAGGCTTGAAGTCAACTGTTAAGAGAAAATGACACATGAATATGAACACAGATTACACTTCTGTGCATAAATGTCAATGAGATGTCTCAGTTTGTTAATATGAATAGCTGGGTAACAAAGATGTTCTGATTTGCAAATGGTATGAAATTTCTTATTCTTTAAGATGAGTATGATTTGAACATTTAACTTGCTAGACAGTAAACTCTTCTATAATACTCTTTTTATGATAATGAACAGGCCGAATACTATGCACACACACAATTTTTACTGAAGAGCCCATATAAAGTTTTGTTTAAGTAAAAAAATGACAGCTACCACAGTAGTAGATGTGATGGAGAGAAACAAATTCTAGAAAATAAAAGTAAAAAATGTATCTTTACAAAAACACAGATGAGGAAAAATTACTGCTTTTAATGAGTACTGTATATTGTTAAAAGGATACTACAGACAAATGCGTGTTGCTTCTCTTTTTCTACTAATAATAGTGGTTGAAAGACATTAAGCTAAGCTAAAATCAACTCAGACATGAAATAAAAACCTAAAAATGATTTATAGTATTATCTAAAGATTACATTGAATATGAGCTTCCTTTGCTGGTTTGAGTTTGGATCATTTATTTTTTGTGCAAATTCACCATGCTATATCCTATTGGGACAATTTAAAATTCACTTTTACAAGTAAAAATGCTAATTAGCTTAAAATGACCTCAAGTCTCATGTGTGTATAAGTGCACCATTTACCATTTTTTGTCTGTTTGACAAAATTAATATCACATACTGTTAAAACATGTATGAGATGCAAGTGTATATAAAAGATGCTCTTTTATATATTAAACTAAAGAATTGTGACCTGAAGGGTGTGGATGTTAGAACACACAGGGTACCTACTAGAAACCATCCTTACTGGGCTTTCTGTGAAGAAAACCAGACTTTTCCTTTACTGAACTGAAAATATGACCTTAAAACTGATCTTGAAGCTTTCATACCACCATGTACAAAACTAACAGAGAGGATAGATGGAAAATTGATTTAAAGCTTTTTTACTATTGTCAAAAAATACAGTAAGTATTGTAAGTCTAGAAGACTAAGGACGATATTTTGGGAGGAATGATTCAATCAGAAGTTAAAACATTTACAAATCATAAGAAATCATATTGTTACTGAGCTTCAGTTTATCAGTGAGAAAAAGGAAGAAAGATAGAAAGTCTATGTCTACAAACTCTCTATAAAGTTGAGTGCAAGATTTCCTCCCTCCCATCCAGAATCCTCTCAGGTTATCATCTTTGGCAGAAAGAAAATTTAAAAAGTCCTTTAGTGGGAGTACATGGCCTTTATTTTTCTTTGACACACTTTAAATTTATATTAGTACATGTTGTGTGTTACCTTATAATCATCTCAATTAAATGGCTGTATCACTCTATGGATATCTGTAACTCTTTGTTTTGATGGTATCAGTCTCCCATTCTTGCCGTTCCCCCCCCCCATTGAATGTCCCTCCATTGACCCATAAATGTTTTGTTAAAGAATATGGTGTCTCCTCTGCTTATCTAGAACCTAAGTAAATAAATGATCACATGGCTCCAATTTCCCATAGAAGACTTTATTATGACTAGGTTCTCTGAATAGATTTCCTAAGATTGGATCATGCTGGAAATTTTGATAATAAATCAACATATTGGAGTGCATTTTATCAATAATATATATTGCTTGAGAGCAAAAAAATGTTAGTTTGAAGTATCAACTAAAATGCTAGGGGGGAATAAGGGGAGGGATGAGCATAAGAGATCAAGATGATGGTTCACAGGTGACATAGTGGTAGGGGAACCTTGGAATATACGGTGCAAAATATATATGCATGTATGTATGTATGTATGTACGTACGTATCAATAAAAAAGAAAAATGACAGAAAATTTCCAGTAGGAGATTTAAGCAACTGATGTATTCATAAGTATGTCCTGATCAAAGTATTCATTTATTAATGTAGTCAAATGTGTGTTTTGATCAAAAGAAAGGTTAAGCAATTAATTACCTACCTACTTGAAAATTACAAAAAATTGAGCCCTGCAGCCATGAAGGTAGATAAAAATGCCAGAGGTGAACTCTGGTTTGTCTGAAGCACCAGGTGATTCAGAACAGTTTAAAGAAGGCCCCAAATCGTCAGCATCTCTGCCAGAGTCCCCAAGAGTGTCTTTTATATAAGACTGTGGGGTGTGTACTACTGCAAAAGAAGGCCAAAATCTTTTTGAAAAAAAAAGAAAAAAAGAGCTTTCATTAAAGTTATAAAATTAAATATTATTGAACAAAAGCTTCAGCAAGGACAGGGAGGAAACCCTGTTGGGAGAAGAGGAGGTCATGGAGACAAAAATATACAGTCTCCGTGGCTATTCATCAGGAAGGAAGGTCAAATGTTTTTGACTGGGTCCCTGATTATGCAAGAGGATTTTCTAATTTTTTTAAGTAAAAAGCAAAATCATTCAAAGTACAACTTCTCTAGGCATTTTCTGAAATGTTTCTTGTTATCACATGCTCCTTTAAGAATCACTTAATCTGTTCCATACCGAACCCTTGCTAGATATGTTTGATTTTATTTCTATAAGTTATGCATCAATATCTTTAAGTGGTAGTAAAAGAAAATTCTTGAGTTCTCTTTTATAGATACTTATTCTCACCCTCTTATGCCTTCAGAAACTTAACCAAGTTTATCTGCTAAGTATTATTGGTTCAGGGTTTAAACAAGCGATCGATGTATTTTTTTCATATCCAAGTGATCGATGTATTCATATACTTATAGCTCCAGGAACAATTCTTGCTAGTGGAAATGAAAAATATCACCAGAAAAGGATTTTATCAAAATAGAGACCTAAAACAAATAATAGATGCCATAAAACAAAGCAGCAGTTGGACAATTTTATAGATGGGCCTGCAGCCAGTAGCAGGAAGAGTCAACAGGGAAAAGATGAAGCTGACAGGTTCATTTCCTGAATTTGTTTCATTCCTATTTATTATTCCTTGCTTTGCATAACAAGATCCCACTCTAGTGAATAAGAATGAGGTCCCATGAGCACAAGCCACACATCTGACTAGACTGGAGGTTTTAACATTACACAAAACAGAAGGTGGAAAAATATTTTAACATTACAGCTTAAAAAAGAAATCTTTTCTCTTTTCTCCCATTGTACAGCAAATAAGTAAGGGGTTGAAGGAGAAGAAGGCTAGACGAAAATATTGGAAACAACTGCATTTGAGTCTGACAAGCAGAATAAAAAAGGCCGCCTTGGGAGGTGACACACAGGCAAAAACAGTCTCGTGAGAATGCAAGGGAATATTATATCTGTTTAAGATTAAAAGTGTCACCAAGTCTTCTAACTCAATAACAGTATGACAGCTGCTTAAGTAAGAAAGGTACTTCAGTCTCAATGGGTATGAACAGTTCAGACTGCCTGAATGTATATGATCAGAAAATTTTATAGGCAAGTAAGTGTAAATCCTGGAAACTAACTACACTTAAAGGACTGAGTCTTCAGTAGTAGTGAACCATGCACTTTAACTAAAGGAAATACCATGATACAGGAAGTGCAGATTGGATGACTTCTCAGAGGATAATGTCATTTGAAATAAAACACATGAAGGCACGTGACTGAGCAGAGAGATAACAGTTCTATTTTCTAGATGTGTCCTAACAGCATGAAGTTGTTAAGGATCCCTGGCCCTTCTAGCTAACATCAGACTACAATCAGTGTCATACAATTCTCTGTGAATGTGCTTGAGGAGAGAACTTCATTTAGCATATTGCTTTCTGTCCATTTCTCCTTTCCAAGTGGCTATCCAGGTTTACTTGTCAAATTTAATGGATCTGGGAGACGAAGGACTTGGAAAAATTTTGAAAAGCCACAAAGTCAAGAGGAGGAATGAACACTTAGGAGATATCTGCGTGCATAAAACCAAACCAAGTTTACCCCTAGAAATGGGAGGAGCATGTTTTTGGCTACTGATAGGCCGTACAACAGGGGAGGAAAGAGAACAAGGGATCATGATGATGGTTCATGGATTATGGGGTAGGGGGAGACTTAAGAAGATTACACCTGAGGGGAGGAATCAAAATGAGGATTACACCTGACAGAGAAACTGATATAAAACTACTTATGAGAAAATGCATTAATAACAGGAATGAATGCAGGTAACATGGAAAAAAATAGTACAACCTAACTTATAAAATAAAGAAGAATTTGAAAAGGTAAGTTTAGAATCATGATTGTGGGAATCTGTAGGGTAAGTGAATTGGTCAGGGGTTTTCCTCCACTAGCCTGTATACCCAGTACCGAGGGTGCTGTTATCCTCCTCATGACTGTGTGACCCAAGGCTGTTGCCAGGTGTAAGTGGTGCACATCTGGGCCAGGAAGAGAGGAACTAAATGGATGCAGAGAACATAAGCATGAGAGAATGCCCTAGAGCAGAGAGCCCAGACAAAAAGTAGAAGCTTACTCCGGGCTGGGGCTGGGGGACTCACTTGCTTCCTAGGCTCCGCCCTCCACCCCACCCTCCCCAGCCCCAGCTCAATCCCTCTGGCCCTGCCCTGCTCTCCCTGTCTGGTGTGTTTGTGCAACTGCTAAACCAATAAAACACCTATGCAGATTGGTGAGTCTGATGCCTGTGCACTACAGCACCCTAGAATTTTACTTGTATATATTATTAGAGGTAATTATTGTTAACTCTTTTTTCCTCCCCATGGAATCGGACAAAATAAATGATAAACGTAAGTGATTTATTTTGTAAATTGTATCTTCACATGTTAAACAAATTTTATAAAAGATACTTTGAAGACTGGTTCTGTTTATCCCAGTTACTACAGGAGGAGGTTAAAAATACAGGCCAGTATGAAATCAGTCCCATCTTATCCCCCATTAATATCTCATTTAAATCTTCAGGGGTATTTCAGGCAAGTTATCTTTAAATAGTGTCACAGATGAATTATAGGTGATACTATGCTCAACGTTCTTAATGGCTGAGTATTTTGTGAGTGTACAAAAAGGTCAAAGCATCTTAGTGAAATTGGACTAAATTGCTCTTTGAAATGTGCAAAGCAAAAGGTGAAAACATACCTTCTTTTTAAATATATTTAAGATGCAAACATTAGTTGACAGCTTGGAAATGTTTGATTAAAAGTAATAACTGGAATCCTTCAATGTTAGCATAATCATCTAAAATAGTTTCAGGGTCGAAGTCCGAAGCAGTCAGACCTCTGTTGACTATGTTCAGGTATGTGACAGAATCAGTCTCCTAAAAGTACCAGTGCTTTCAAGCCATATTTAACACTTAGAGAAGAGAAGTTGAAGTGCTGAAGAAACAGTAACGGAAAAGAAAAACAGACAAGAAACCAAAAAAAGAAAAAAAAAAAAACCCACAACAGGACTTAAAATCTTAATGCCTTTCCCACAAACATTTATTTCCAAAAAAGTAAAGACTATACTTCAAAAGCCATTCATAGAAACTGGAGATAATGCTCCAAATTTTAATTTAAGTGTAGGGTTTAATCAATATTAATGCTATCATCCTGTAGTTGGCTCAGGAAAGTTCAGATAAATGTAAAGCTATTGGCAGCATGTTAAAAACCTGTAGTGATGTACTATTATATTATCATCTGCCAGCCTCCCACATAACCAGAAAGTACATCTGTATTAAAATAAAGATATTTTTTCTTGAACATTTTTAATGAGGAAGTTTGATAGACAAATTGTCATTAAACTTGCTAACACAGAAACTGAGTACTTTAAGTTGCTGTTGCCAAATTAACCAAGAAATAAGATACTTTAGCAAGGCTATAAATTGAATATGAATTTAAAATGAAATAATCCTTACTTTGGAAAAAAGGAATTTCAGCAGAAAATTGAGTGAAACGTGTAGTTAATATACCTTTTCAATTTGAACATTTTGGTATATGCTAGAAGTAACTAAATAATCAATAAATAAACTTACTCAGTCAAGCTATGCAAGATAAAATAGTATATGCATCATTAAAGTCCAGTTTTTGTAATGTCATTATGTAATGAATCCATAATTAATATTCTTCAGAACCAAAACCATCTCCTCGTTCTTGTGCATTAAGGCCAACCCAGGCTCCGAATCCATCACATTTTAAACATGACAATTCCCCAAATTCATGCTTCATTCTTACTGAATAAGCAGTAAAAAGAGTTTCATTCAGAATAAATTTATAATGCAAAATTATACACTCTACAGACATATCACTAACATTTGCTGGCTTACCCTGACAGGCTCATTCACTTCTTACAAAGACCCTATAACTCTGGTACTTTTCCCTAAAATAGATGAGCCTGGAGGAGAGAGAGGCCAGTAACTTGTCTGAGGTCATGAAGTTTACAAGCTGTGAGTCTCACACTTGTGAGACACATTATCATGGCTGCTGGAATACTCCCCTTTGCAGATAGAAACAGATCATTTCCCCAGATCCAGAGCAAATCTTGCCACTAACCCCCACCCCACAACTAGTTAGAACCTTTCTACTGATCTTTTTAGAGTTGGTCACTGAAATCATCACTATTGAAATAGCTGAAATGGCTATCTGATAATGACTGTTCAAATGCCAAGACCCTTCTCACCCCTGAAGGACATTTACATATCAAGTCTGATTCAAACCCAGATTGCCATTTTACTGTGGGTGTGGGCTAATGATGGTATTTTGACACCACTGCATTCATCCTAGAGTATCAACATGCTAGTTGCCTTTCTTGCGTGCAGTTGTGTATATATTTTAATTGAGATAAAATTTGCAGCTAATTTCAGCTGACATTCGGTATTGGTGCATACAATGAAATGATCACCACATCTATGGCCATACCACCCTGAATGTGCCCGATCTATCTGATCTCGAAATGATCACCACAGTAAGTCTCGTTAACAAGGCAATTGCTTTTTGAGACTCTCTAGATATACCTAATTGAAGATTTTTGCAATTATCAGCTTTATAAAAAAATGAGATATTTCATACCCCTTCCTCTCCCCAATATTACCTGGGCATTGTTGGGGATTGGCATGTTGGCAACATGTTGAATGACCAAAGGTTAGGAAAAATTCAGAAATACTCTGAGACAGAGCACATGGAAAATGACTTCTTCTCTATGATTACCATGCAGTAAATTCAGTCTTTATCCATTCATCAAACACCTCAAGGGTAGCTTTGTGTTGTCTTATTTGTGCTGTCTCAGTTCTCTCAACTTTCACTTAGGAACAGAAACACCATCACAGGCTGCCTGCTAGAAATGTCCAATGGCCATGTGGGAGAAAGAGACTACATTATTCATGTTGGAGAAAACCCCAGGTGAGAGAGGAAAGGATATATAGTCAACTAATGGGAAGTAGAAAGGTAAGACTGATTGAAGGGTATAGGCTCTCTCTCTCTTTCTCTCTCTCTTCTACACACACACACACACACACACACACACACACACACACTTCTTTCTAGTTACATGTGAATAATATTGTGTAGATATATAGGAACACTGTGGTTACCTTAGTCTTTGCAGTCACACCACTGACTCCTAACCATGATCAAAATTAGGTTATCCTGAGTGTCTCAAGTATCCCAACATTACCTATATATGGTCTTTGTTTAAGAACAGTCACGTTCAGCCCATTCAATTCTAACTAGGTAGATCCACAGTTGAAATTGTTCCACATTCAAGAGAAAACCAAAGAAAATGAAAAACAATAAATCATTAGATTAATTTCATCTATTTCTAAACTCAATGGCTTCTGTCTCATTTGTACTTTGCAATTTGATAGATAGGGACCTGTCATCATTCACTAAGGAAAAGACACATTTATTTACTGGTCATCCATGTGAGGTAAAGCAAGTGGATGAAGATGACAGTCAAATTTCTTGGCTGAGTGGGCTGCTGTCAGAGTCAATTCCTCTGAGTGTCTGTAAAACACCTTTCAGACAGCAATGCAGTTCAGTGGTCAAATGCAGATTTTATCATACCTTTACCCATTCCAAGTCAGTGATTTCTTATTAAAACAATAAGCAATAGCAATACTCTGAGGAAAACTCTGTTCAAAACATAAAAATTTATTTATCTTCATCACAGAATTTTTCCAAATATCTCATTTGCATTTAACAGTTCAATACAGACATAGAAACACATCAAAGATGTTGTTTGTAATCATATGTAAATATGAGAAGTATGTGCACATAGAAATTCCATGACGACAATGTTGGTACTGTCTCAAAATTAGTAAGTATTTTATCTTAAATGAGATATAGCCACAAACATTATGAATTATTTAAGTGCAATTTTGGGTTGTAATGTCATTAAGATTTTTTTTGGTCCGAATTAAACAACCTGAAGTATATTCTGCCTGTTGTGATTTTCTTGAGAAATCTGAAAAGCAAAAGTGGAAAGCTTTGTGTGTATGTGTATTTTAATATTTGTATTCTTATCTTTTAAAATTCTGCCAGGATCTGACTTCTCTTGATTCTGTATCTTATCTGACACTCCCACAGCCTAGCCCAATGACTGTTACATAATAGAATTTTAAAAGTTCCCCAAATTTATAAAGAAGTGGTTATGCTTAAAACAAAACTAAAAACAAACAAACAAAAAAACAAAGGGTTCCTTATATTCAGATAAGAATATAATGTAAGGCAAAATGGTAGTTTATGATTTGATAAAATTGTCTTAAAAAATGATGAACAAACAAAACGCTTTTTCAGTGTTCACTCATGTATTCAGTGAGCAATTATTGAATGCCCACCATATGCTCTGGCACATACTTTGCTGTCATTCAAAAGTTTTTAAAAGATACAAATAATAAAAACAGGGATATAAAATAACATTTTTTAAAAGAATAAAGTACTACAGGTCTTTCCATGTCATCATTTTCAACCATGAGTAATCTTGTGACAAATCATCCTGAGGTATGGAGTCAGGGACAAGTCACATAAAGGCTAATGCTTTATTCTTGGAAGCCTTAGTTACCACTAGCAAAACTTCCACTCTGGGAGTCTGGAAATGCTATGTGAGAGCACCCTCCTTTTGTAGGATCACATAAGCCATGTCCTTTTCCTTCTGCAAATCACTGTTTTCATATGCACTGTGTTTTCTTTTGTAAGATGGTTAAGATTTATTTTGTTGCAGAACTGACCAGCGTACTCATGTATGAAAAGAAGGAAGGGAATGAAAGAAGTGTGTGTGTGTGTGTGTGTGTGTGTGTGTGTGTATGTATGTGAAGACTGAGAGGTGCAATTGCTGCATTTCAACCTCTCTATCTACCTGATAATATCTTTCATTTCTTCTCTGCATCACTGTCCCTACAACCACATTTGTAATGACTTAAACAGCATATACGTAGGGTTAACACATAACTAGTAAAATGTCTGGACACATTCCTTGGCTCTCTAACCCCCTGTTTCCTCTTTCATGAAATGGCTTAAATATGCTTAGCTTTTGCTATCTTAATGTCAGGGAGGCTCTGAAAGCAATGATTGATGGTGGGCTGACCACAGAAAACCTGATTACCAAAGACACAGATGTTCCAGTCTCTTTTTCTCTAAAATGGGATGACCCCAAAAATTAATAAGATAATACACAAAAAATTCCCTTTACTTATTCCATGACATAATTGACTAGTACTTCTCTTTGTTTTTTTCATGTTCTATTTCTAATTTGTCCACCCTAAATGTTTATGGTGGCAGTGGTTCCTGCAAATCCCTTGGAGTAGTATATTAAAAGTCCTACATTTAGAGGTAGTGCAGTCAGGACTCATACTGAAGATGAAACATGGCTGTTTTGAACTGGTGACATGTTTCAATATTCATGAAATCCTCTCAGCAATGAGGAAAAGAAGAAATACTGAAAATAGTTATTAAGCTTAGATGATACTTTGAAGACCTTACGCGACAATTTAATCTTAGAAGAAGTTACCTAAGAAAATGCAGAAGTATTTAGCACCTTGCTCTAATATAGACATTTATGCATTTCCTCTGAGTATTTTTCTTGACTGAATTTTTCTTGACTTGTACTTTTCAATGTTAAAATTATGTAAAAGTAAAAACATTTATAAGAGAGCAATAGTATATTTCAGTATATACATTTATATTTCTTAGGATCTTCAGCTCTGAAATCAGATGCTACTACCAACTAACAAAAACACACAGCAACCTATTAATGTGTGACCTGCAACACTGCTGTGAAATATGGCTATCTTTTTTATCTAGGTGTGTTGAGTAGCTTTCCTTCAAAGCAAGTGTGAAACAGGAATAATGTCTATCCCCGAACTTAAAAACAAAACAAAACACATATAGTAAAGAAGAAACCTTAACTAAAATTCTTTTTACGAGCAAATATTTTTCATATTTTTTCTGCATGTAGTTCCTGTAGTTCTCCCACCACTAAAGCACCTGTGATCCATCACCATAGTTCCCTGTGTGCTTCTCTTCCCCATTTTTTACCCTATTCCCTCTCCTCTCCTGCTGTGTCTATGGTCAGCTTGCAAATTCTGTCTTTTTCCTGACCTTTTCTTCAGCAAATTGAGTAAAGTCTTACTGTTAATATTTCCAAGATGAATTTACATCCTAAATCATATTTGACATTACTCAAAGCCCTGTACAATAAGAAATTATTTTTCTGTTTCTAAATTTCAGGATAGGGGAGCATTATCTTTCCTAGGTTTTTTTTTCCTTATTAATGCTTAAATATTAAACAAAGGAACAATAATCAGGTCATGCTCAACTTCCCAAATTCTGACTTTCATTTTTAGAATTGAGCATGGAATAAATTTTGTTTAGACAGCGTTGTTATAGACTGTTATTTACTGTTTTAATTGCTACCAAAGTAGGTGCAGCAAGAAAGAAATGCACATAACTCTGTCTTAGCTGGTCTGGAATGTATATTCCACTGGGGCACACCTCATGAAAATTCATCCTCAGATGGCCTGAAGGCTACTGTATACACTTTACAATTCACATAACAGTCACTTCAGACAGCCCACTTGAAGATTAGTTTCAAGGGACCAAAGTACAACTCTCATTATCATCACTTTCTCCTGAAAAAACCAACAGTTCAAGCCAGGGAAGTGAAGCAAGTGGAAGCGAGGAACAAAACCATGAATAATTGGCCCATCATACCTTCCCTAAACAGTTGAAATTCTGTCATAAGGGATGTTTAAATTAAAACAACTTAGATGAAAACAGATGGTGCTTTGTCACTTTTCCTATCTGATTTAAAGACTCAGTTGGAGGAAAGAAGTGTCATTTGAAATTCTTTTCATTTGTAATATAAACAACAGGTTGAAGGATTTTTGTCCTTCCTTCCTTCCTTCCTTCCTTCCTTCCTTCCTTCCTTCCTTCCTTCCTTCCTTCCTTCCTTCCTTCCTTCCTTCC
>PVHY01010137.1:0-46850 GCA_004024945.1 Uropsilus gracilis
GGAGGGATCAATTAATTCACAATTGTGACAAATCAATAAAATGAATTAAAAAAATAAAGCTTTTTGAGTTTCTAAAAGAAAAAAAAATTCCATGTATTTTTTTTTAAATCCTTACATTAAAATACTATGGTAACTGAAAAAAAAAAAAAAGAAAGAAATTGAAGCAGTCATCAAAACTCTACCTAAAAACAAGACCCCAGGACCTGATGGCTTTATAAATGAATTCTACCAGACATTCAAAGATGAAATAATGCCTGCATTACTAAAGCTTTTCCAAAAAATTGAGAAAGAAGGAATACTGCCAAACACCTTCTACGAAGCAAACATCACACTCATACCAAAACCAAATAAAGACAGCACCAAAAAAGAAAACTATAGACCATTTTCCTTAATAAACACAGATGCAAAAATTTTAAACAAAATCCTGGCAAATAGAATCCAACAATGCATAAAAAGCATTATTCACCATGATCAAGTGGGATTTATCCCAGGGGCACAAGGATGGTTCAACATCCGGAAATCAATAACATAATCCACCACATCAACAAAGAGAAAAACAAAAACCACATGATCATATCAATAGATGCAGAGAAAGCATTTGACAAAGTCCAACATCCATTCATGATCAAAGCCCTTGAAAAATTAGGGATTAAAGGAATGTACCTCAACATAATAAAAGCCATCTATGACAAATCTTTGGCGAATATCATCCTAAATGGGGAAAAACTAAAATCATTTCAATTGAGATCTGGAACCAGGCAAGGCTGCCCACTCTCCCCATTACTCTTTAACATTGTACTGGAAGTTCTAGCTAGGGCGATAAGGCAAGAGAAAGACATAAAAGGGATATAAATAGGCAAAAAGGAACTGAAGCTATCATTATATGCTGATGACATGATTCTCTACATAGAGAACCCCAAAAAATCCACAGAAAAATTACTTGAAATAATAGACCAGTTCAGTAAGGTAGCTGGATACAAAATCAACACACAGAAGTCAGTGGCTTTCCTATATGCGAAAAGTCAAACAGAGGAAGAAGAAATCAGAAAAACCATTCCATTTACTATCGCACCAAAAAAAATAAAAAACTTGGGAATAAACCTAACAAAAATGTTAAAGAACTATACGAAGAAAATTTTAAAATGCTCCTAAAAGAGATAGAAGAAGACATAAGGAAATGGAAAGACATTACCTATTCATGGATTGGAAGAATTAATATCATCAAAATGACCATCCTACCAAAGGCAATCTACAGATTCAATGCAATCCCAATAAAAATCCCAATGACATTTTTTAAAGAAATAGAACAAAAATTACTGAAATTCATATGGAATAGCAAAAGACCCTGTATATCAAAAAGCCTTCTGACCAGAAAAAAAGAAAATGGAGGTATTACAATTCCAAACTTCAAACTATACTACAAAGCCATAATAATTAAAACAGCTTGGTATTGGTACAAAAACAGACAGTCAGACCAATGGAACAGAATTGAGAGTCCTGAAATAAAACCATACATATATAGTCAACTAATTTTCGACAAAGGTATGAAAAAGCTACCTTGGAACAAAGATAGCCTCTTAAATAAATGGTGCTGGGAAAATTGGACTAAGACATGCAAAAAAATGGACCAAGAAAACTCCCTTAATCCATGTACAAAAATCAACTCAAAATGATTAAGAGACTTAGAGATCAGACCTGAAACCATAGCATACATAGAGAAAAACTTGGGCAAAACTCTCCATGAACTACAGTTCAGAAATCCCTTTCTGGAAACATCTACAGATGGCAAAAATAATGAAGGAAAACATAAACAGATGGAACTACATCAAACTAAAAAGCTTCTGTACAGCAAAAGAGACAACAGAAAAAACTAAAAAATGCCCAACCGAATGGGAAAAAAATCTTTGGCCTCCACATGAGTGATAAGGGTTTAATAATGAAGATCCACAAGGAACTCACACAACTGAACAAAAGCAAAACAAAAAGCCCAATCAAAAAATGGGGAGAAGAACTAAAAAGACACTTCTCCAAAGAGGAAATACAAATGGCCAACAGGCACATGAAAAATTGCTCAACATCGCTAGTAATAAGGGAAATGCAAATCAAAACCACAATGAGATACCATCTTACACCAGTAAGAATGGCCCACATCCAAAGAACAGGCAACAAGAATTGCTGGCGAGGATGTGGAGAGAAAGGAACTCTACTACACTGCTGGTGGGAATGTAAACTAGTTCAACCACTATGGAAAGGGGTGTGGAGGACCCTCAAGCTAATGAAAATGGAACTACCATTTTACCCAGCAATTGCTCTTCTGGGAATCTACCCGAAAGAGACCTCAATGTGGGTACAAAAGGACACCTGTGCCCGGATGTTTACTGCAGCACAATTTATAATTGCAAGGTCATGGAAACAACCTAAATGCCCCAAAACAGATGACTAGATGAAAAAAATGTGGTATATATACACGATGGAATATTACTCATCAATTAAAAATGACAAATTTGATGACTTCATAACAACATGGATGTATTTAGAAGAAATCATATTAGCAGAAACAAGCCATAAAGAAAAAGGCAGAAACCAAATGGTTTCACTAATATATGGGATATAGTGAAAAAAATAAGCAAAAACCTTGAGGAAAGTCAAAACAAGCTAAGCACAAAATGAAGCGCACAACTATGAGCAGGAGGGAAAGGGGGGGAAGGGAGGGAAGGGTGGGGGGGCAAATCCTTGAGATTACAATGTTGTGAAATTTATATATAAATAAATTTTTAAAAAAAGGAAAAACAAGGGTCCAAGACCAGATGGCTTCACAAACAAATTCTATCAGACATTCAAAGATGAAATAATGCCTACACTACTAAAACTTTTCTAAAAAATTTAGAAAGAAGGAAAACTGCAAAACACATTCTATGAAGCAAACATCACACGCATATCAAAAACAAATAAAGACAGTACTAAGAAAGAAAACTATAGACCAATTTACCTAATGAACATGGATGCAAAAATTTTAAACAAAATCCTGACAAATCAAATCCAATGCTGCATAAAAAGCATTATTCACCATGACTAAGTGGGGTTTATCCCAGGGGCACAAGGATGGTTTAACATCCAGTAATCAATTAACATAATCCACCACATCAACTAGGAGAAAACCAAAAAGCCTTATGATCATATCAACAGGTGCAGAGAAAGCATTTGACAAAGTCCAACACCCATTTATGATAAAAACCCTTGAAAAATTGGGGATAAAAGTAACATACCTCAACATAATAAAAGCCATCTATGATAAACCTAGAACAAAAATCATCCTAAATGGGGAAAAAATAAAATCATTTCAATTAAGATCTGGAACTAGGCGAGGATGCCCACTTTCTCCACTACTTTTTAACATTGTACTGGAAGTTCTAGCTAGGGCAAGAAGACATAGAAAGACATAAAAGAGGTATAAATAGGAAAAGAAAAATTGAAACTATCATTATATGCAGATGATAAGATTCTCTATGTAGAGAACCCCAAAACATCTACAGAAAAACTACTTGAAACAATAAACCAGTTCAGTAAGGTAGCTTGTTTAGTTTAATTTTTGAAGAAGTTGGTTATATGTCTTCATGGTTAGGAAAAAGTAACTGTATTTACTTAGAGTTTATAAAAGAATATAAACCAGATTTTTCCTGTGCCATGCTTCTTATCAGTTGAAAAGTGATTTTAAAATGGAAAAAGTAACTAATTAATTGAAGTTATTGCTCACTGAAGAAGAGTTCACTCAGAGCTTTTATTGCTCACTCAGAGAGAGAAGTGCTTCTAAACAGGATTTTCTAACTTTTCTAATGTTGCTACTAACATTTCTAATAAAAGAGAAGGTGGCTGATTCTCCAACACTAAGGAAGGCCTCCTGCTGCCTGGGGTCCACACTCTTCTTCCAAGGTTGAGCCACAGGCCTACACCCCCTTTTCCATTGGACCCCACCTCTGGAATATAATCACAGGCAGATAATGTGTGGCAATTACCTTGAATACCGATCTCCAGCAGGAACAAAAGTTTCAGGACCAGATACCACTCACATCCTCGCCAAGACATGCTGCTTCCAGGACCTTCTTAGATGCTGGAAACATCGAGGATGATAAAAAGACTCATGGCTCACATAATCTCAAAGTCATACTTCAATTAAAGAGCTAATACTCTGCTCAAGAGTCAGGAAGAACAGAAACAGGAAGTAGTATCAGTTTTTGGTTTCTTCTTTTTACAAAAAAAACAAAACAAAACAGAAACATCACAGAAGTAAAATGAACTTGTTAACTTTTCTGAAGAGAGATTAGCAGTTTCTACTGAATTCTGAGGTTTGTGCTCAGAAAAGATTAAGGATTACTTACAGTTGATATCTGCTTGTGATTTCCCAGGTAGGAATCACCTCATTTATTTCAGTGCCTGAGACCAGCAAGTACTCTCCAAATTCGTGGGGATTTTTGTCTAAGTTAACTTTATGTCTTGAGAAGTGATGTGTTTTGGGTGTGATTCAAAACAGAAAGTCTGGGAAGTCCAATCTCCACTTCTGAGAACTGTGCCTCTCACTCCTCAACCCCTCTGTTCCCTTTCTGATAAACTCACTGTCTGAACTTGACATTGACTACCCAGTGAACATGCTTAAAAAAGTATGACTATTATTACCCCAACAGAATGGTTCCTCAGTGATGGTGGTCTAAGAAATTTCAGGCCCATTTGTATTGAATGTAATTTGTCCACAGAGCACTTTGGGGCTCTAGAAGTAAAGCTAGGGTCCCTGAAACAGCATAGTAGTAAATATATCAGGATTGAGAACATTTTTGTCTCTCTACATGGAGGTATCCAAAAAAGACTCTGTTCTCAATTCATGAACTCCAAGGATGGGAGTCCACCTAGGATGTTATAACATCCTAAAATATGCTCAGTTTCATGAACTCACCAAGTCTCTGGCTTCTCAATATCAGTCGAGTTAACTTCTTTCTATAGCATAGTCTCTCCAACTCAGCAAATGCTGCACAATATCTGGACATGTGATTCTGAACTAATTGCTGAAACATATGCTTCAATAGGACACATGCCCTAGGAAATCTCCAAGAGGGAGGAGTTATAGGATGTAACATGGGGAAACTAGATCAGCACAATGTGTGAGAGTGCCTGTGACACCCCATATGCTAGATCATGTTGTAGCCCTGTGAGGTGAAGAGGGTATTTTACACTTGAAACATGGCATCTACTTGCGATGCTTTAGTTCTAGTCCACCATCAGCTCCTCCGCCCCAATGTGTCAATATCGGGTTTTGGACTAGGAGAAAAGGGGCAGGTGTAGAATGAGCAAGGCTAATTATGTTGGATTTTGAAAAAGTCATAAGCACCTAATTGAGGAAGAGGTAGAGTCAGAACAGAAAATTAAAAAAAGGAAGGAAATGACGCAAATTGGTTGCTTTAACCAGGCAACTCCTCCCTCTTGTGTCTCCTCCCAGAGACTTGGTGAGTTCATGAAACTGAGCATATTTTAGTGTGACTTCATTAAAGACAAAGTTGAAAAAGATCATAGGTTCAAATTGTTAAAGTTCTCATGGGATTGAGTAGAAGTTTGATTTTACCCTGAATCTTTTACTGAGAGATAATTAAGAGTTTTGAGCAAATGAGTGATATACTTTATTTCACAGATTACAAAAACTGATAAAAAGGAGAGTAAGATGAGAAGCAAGCAGTCAGTGAAGCAATCATCCAGTCAAGCAACAGTGAGGGTTTAGCAAGGTAGGGGAAGGGTGCTAGGGGGGAATGAAGGGAAGAAGTCAGAATCAATAAACTACATACTTGTTTTGGGGGGCTGGGGGAGGGAAAGAATAATCTGGTTGCTGACGTGTGAATAAGTCTATGGATAGAGTATATTGGGACATTAAAGATGATGAATCAGTTTGATGTATGTTAAGATTAAGATGTCATAGACATGCTTGAGTATATGAATTTGAGGTTCAAAGAAGAGACATGAGTTACATTTGAGATATATGAATAATCAGCAGACAACATAAAACCAAAAGAACTTTCTGAGTAAAAACGTGCAAATATAAAGAAGGCTAAGGAGTACTCCCCTGTGTTAGTCAACTCGGGATGCAGAAGCAAAAATACCAGTACTGGGATGACTCTAGCAACAACTATTTATTCCTTATATTTTTGGAGACTGGGAAATTGAGTCCCATTCAATGGGTGAGAACATTTTTGCTGATTCTAGATGACTAACTCCTCTCTGTCCCCAAGGAATGGAAAGAGGGAAGACCTTTGGGGATCTCTTTAATAAGAGATTAATCCCACTCATGAGAGCTCCACTTTCATCACCTAAACACTTCCTGAAGATTTCCCCTTGAAATATCATCACATACTATGGGGATTTGGTAACAGCAAGGCAATTTCTGAGCAGGCCACACACAAATATTCAGTCTTCAGCCTCCTGGTTCTATCAACATCCAGTGACTGATAAAAGAAGAAGCACTCACAGAGGACATGTGCAAAGATTTGCTAGAAAGTCAAGAAAGAGAGAAAGAGACTGTAAAAGGAACTGAATATCAAATGAGAGAGAATTTGAAGAATTGAGATGCTAATAATATCAAATGCTGCTAAAATGAATTAAACTTATAAAGATGAACCCATTGCAAAGTATATGACCTGTAATCCACAGAATAAGAATAAAGAAGTGCTTAATCACATGAAACTAGGATACAGAGAAATTCAAACTAAACTATGGTAATATTGTTTATCAAATTGGAAAAAATAAATTGATGGAGTCCAAAGTTTGGTATTTCCTGTCAGATTTTTAATAATTTAGTACCCTTGATACTTTGTTTTATAGTAATAATCACAAATGAACATACTGGTGAAATTACACAAGGATAGGTGAGAAATAAAATAATGTTCATTACAGTGTAATTTATAGTGAAAGAAGCTTGAAATAACCTAAAAATATCAATCAGTGGGGCAGCAGATGAATATCTACACATAAGAGATCTGAACTACTTTACAAAAACCACCCGACAATACTCATGGGCAGAGAGTTTGAAAATAGTTTTTAACATCTTTATTGTAATTAGATTAGTTGTAAGAAGGATTCTTATAATAAGGATTCTGTTCCTATTCTTGTCTGATATTATATATTTTTTAAAGAAGAAAGTCTCCATTGATTCTGATAAATGAATTTGGAATAAATCATGGGGAAAAACCCAATTTGCATTCAGTTGAGAAATAAATGAGAAGTGGAAATATAGTTCAATGGAAACAAAATGTCAAGAAAAATATTGATTAACAGTGTGAAGAGAATGAGGTTAGAGCACATTCGGATTGGAGTCAGCCACAATCCCACCCATCCCCTACCAAGTAGATCTAGATAATAATATAGAGAAAAAAAACCAAGACATACTGCAGTAAATAATATAGAGGAAAAAAAAAAGACAGATCTTAACTTATCTGTAAAATTCTCACCTGCAAAGCCAGAGGATTAAAATGCTCTTGCAAAGAAAGGAGAGAAGACACATAAGTGGCAAAGTAGGAAGTTGACTTTCACTATGACGGGAATAAACCAGCACAGACTAGGCACAGAAGACAGGTGAGATGAGTGATATGTGCTTTGATACATGGCTACATCTATGACTATACTGTTAGGAATTGTATTTTTCACCATGTTTTATAAGAATGAAGTTTTGTTTTAAATACTTTAAAAACTATGCTTTTCAACTGCTTTATTATTTGAGAGATGGGGCAGAAGGTAGGAGGGAGAAGAAATGTGAGAAAAGTCACTAATAGAAAACAGATCAGAAAGGGAGAAACAACTTTCTTTTTCTTGAATAAAGTCTTGGGCCCCAAGAGGAGAAACTCTCTAATGTTGATATAAAGCCCTGACCCCAATATGGGCTGTGTTATTTGTTCGTAAAACTTAGGCATTGCCATTAACAATGCCTAAGACAATTGCCTAAGACAACTTAGGCATTGTCTGAAAAACACAGAGATTAAGAATGATCTGAAACCAAACTGAAGAGTACTTCCTTCTTTTACACTGATGCAAATCTTAAACAGGTTTGGTGGCTTGCTACTCTAGCTCCCTGCAGCTATTGTTCCAAGGTCCAGGTGGGCAGGGGGATGTGCCACCAAGGGAAAGTGTGGCAATCCCCATCAAGATTCATAATAGGAAGGAGAGCAAAAAAAAGGGGATAAAAGAGAAAGGTGCAAGGACTGGAGGAGATTAGAATTTGGGGGTTTTGAGACAAGGGGAGCTTGGAGGAGAGTAGATCGGGCATAGGACATCTGGGATCAGAAACATATAGTTTGGCTTCTGGAAGAGAGGGTAGGAGCTGCTGCATCTTTGGGGGCTCTTGGTGTTTAAGTTTCTGAAGTTTGAAGTTTGGAAGCTGAATGAAGTCTGAGAAGAGGTGATTCTGATGGAGTGCTGAGTTGCCTTGACAACCCAGAGTGGCCTAAGCTGAATCTCATATTAGTTGCAGAATTCACTGAATGCTGTCTACAGTGATTAAGGACCAAAGACAAGGATTTAATCTGGCACTTTCGGACTGAACTACATTAAGACTGAGGTAAAACCCACACAGCTCCCTGGGGAGCAGAAGTAGGGTCCTTTTTTTTTATGGAACATTTGTGAGGGTGTGGACTATTAGACATTTTTTAGTTTGCATTTTCTTATTTGCAAATAAACCCCTCTGTCTACCTTTATCCCAAAAATCTGATTTGCTTGCTTGCATGTGGAAGAACCCTCATTGACTGAAAGTAAAATAGGTGATACCTCACCCAACAGTAGATACATATAAGCCACTTGACATAATGTTGTATTAAATAGGGAATTTATTTTAATGTCCTTTCTCTCTTACATCCAAGAATACCCCTCCCAAACCCAAATTAAAAAATATCTGAGGAATAAGACAATCTGAATCTCAATGACTATAAGATCACTCAAGTTGAAGTTCCCTTTTAGATTGTAAAGTATGAGAATTCTATTGAATCTTGGTTTAATTTCATTAAAACTTAAATTGCCTTATAGAATGTCAGCAATTTAACCAGGTGACACTAAGAGCGTTTTGGACACAGATGAGGTTTGGTGTCAGAAATCTGTCTGGGCAGCAGACCTAGTTAATGTAAGAGTTCCCTGTTGTGGTATCATTACTAAGATTGAAGGTTAGACCTCCACTCCTAGCCCCGTGGGCAAGTTGAGAAGCTTCAATAGCTAGAAGTGGATGGGATTTACAAGGAACCTGGGCTGTTAAGCTGATGATACTGCTGTTTAGTCAGGACACATTCAAGACTACTCACCCTAACCAATCAATGGTCCCTGGAGTATAAACAGAACCTCAGGGGTCCTCAATCTGCAACAGAACTCTCCTCTCGTTCTACTTTTTCCTCTTCTGTTCTCCACTTGCTGGTGGATTTTTTCATCCCCATGCCTCCAGCCAACACCAAGGTTTCTTCCCACAATAATCCCCAGAAAAGCAGTGTGACTGGATGAAGATTCCAGCATCCTTTCCTGCTGAGACTTATGCAACATGTTAAGGACTTCAGTGTGGGTCAGGTCAGATCCAAGGCATTGGTTGTCATTAGCCATAACATGACACCATCTAAGACCATTTGTTTTCCAGACAGTGACAGAGAACTCCAAAGGAGAAAAAAAGAGCTCCATACCTGACCTCTGAGGAAGGAAGGGGGACCAGCAGCATCCAGCATTCAACATTAGAGAGACTGAGAACTTCGCAGAGACTGGGCTTCCAGTCCTGTCTCTGACATTCTCTCACAGGAGCACTAATGGCCCTCAGCCTAAGAGTTGTTTGTTGGGGTGCACTCCTGGTGACCTCCACTGAGCATCACTGCTGTCCAGCACTCCTGGTGACAGGTTACTGGCACTCCACTTATCTGGTGGACACTCACTGGGTGAGGTAGCTGGTCCTTTCTGGCCACATTAAGCTCTTTGTTTTCCCTTGTAAAATAAACCTCATGTATGTTGGAACCTGAGGTCTCTTGCAATTGTGCACATGGTGGAAGAACCCACAGCAGTGTAATATATCAGGCACTACCCCTTGATATGGCTGTGTATATAACCCTTGGTATTTGTTTCCTGACTTAGTTTTGGAAACAAGATGCCCTGCCCTGCATCTGGTTTCACTTGTAAATAGGGGTATTAGGAGCATCTTTTGGTCTATCATTTGGTCCTAAGACCCTTGGAATTTCTTAAGTGATAAGAGCACTAAAGCCTCTTTTTGTTACGATATCTGGTCTTTGATCTCAGATACAGACACAGAGTTCCTAAATCCTGTGGCATTTCTGGATGATGGAAGCATCTTTTGTTCTCATGAGTTGACTCTTAATGGACCATTACAAGGGAACTGGTCTTAAAGACCAACAACTGGAAGAAAGGTTGGGAATTTTCAGCCCCACCCTCCATTTTATGAGATGTGAGAGAGCCTAGAAATTGAATTAATAATTGGTTATGCCTATGAGGTCATCTCCAAATATTATGGGGTTCAGGGAGCTTCCAGGTTGGTGAACACATCTACAACTTGAGATCCCAACTATTGGGAACTCCCAAACCTTGCTTATGTACCTCTTCAACAGGCTGTTCATCTGTATCCATTATTCTGTGATTAACTGGTAAATGAGCTTCCTTAAGTTCTGCAAGCCATTCATGCAAATAATTGTATCCAATAGGAGGGATCATGGGAACCACTAGTTTTTAGCCATGTTGGGCAGCAATTGTGGGCAACTGAGGACCATTATTGGCATTTGGTGTCTAAGCTGTGGACAGTCTCGTGGGACTCGATCTTTAACCCGTAGTGTTGAACTCACTGATTAGTTTCAGGTCTGAAATGAATTGTAGAACACCCAGCTGTAATTACAGAGAATTAATTGGTGTGGGACACAGTAAACACTCAGGTCCACAGGTGGCAGCTGACACCCACGTGAGTTGGGGGCTTGGGTTCATGGGAGCCCACCTAGAGTCCCTTGGTCTATGTGTTTTGGTCTGGTGCAAGGAGAAACTGATTGTTCTGGGGTCTGCAGTGAAGTTGGAGGTTCCTTTCTCTCTCCCCCAACAAGGAGGTCTCTTTCTGAGATTGTTCATTGGAATTGGGATGTGAGGAACTGATGGGAGTAATTTTTATCATCCACAATGTATTTTCTCTTATTTCTCTGCTTCACCCAGGCATAATCCCTCACCAGGAATCCTTAATCTTGGGAAGATATGCATGTGGACAATTGTTCAAATTGATGTTTCTGGGAGGAGAATCTGCTGATATTTCTTAAGCACCATATTAATAATGTCATTCATTTTTACTAATGTCATCCTCTAAGGTGAAATTTGTCTAAATGTTCACTAATCCCCAAACATGCATGTTCTAAACTGAGAGTCACTCTGCATTTATGTGCCCAGCAGAGCTGTGGTCAGTGCCAGTTGCTTATACAAGCTTAGATTGTGTCTCGGTAGCTGAGACACTTGGATGGGGGCCCCGCCAGAGATCTAATTTCAGTGCCACTTTGATATGATTTTCATCTAAAGTGCCGGCATGGCTGCCTTTTTTAATATTAAAAAATAACTTTTTGTATACAAATCACCTTAATTTGCACTGATGGCTCCCAGAATTTTTGTGAATGTTTTCTACTCATTTTTATTGCTACTAAGCAACTGAAAAAATGTTGAACTTCTATTAAATTTCACTTTCCACTCACTTGAAGAAGATTTACATCACATGAATATAGTGTCAGTTTGCATTTGGTAGCATGAGCCTGGTAGAGACAGAGACTAAGTGCAGCAGATGTCTGTGTCAGCAGAGGACAGCAAATAACCAGGACCCCACCAGGAAGTATCTGGTTATATTGGCAGGAATAAGTGTGAGAGCTCTTCAGCAGGAAGCAGGGGCCAAAACAGCTGCATTGATAGCAGATGACAGTTGAGATTCTGACCTACATTATTCAGGAGTTCCTCTTGTGAAGATTGGTCCTATGACTTTATCTATCTATACCTAAGGCCTAGGCTTTTTGCAGTTAGATTCTGTTTTAATGAATTAATTAAAAATAATAGCTAATGTTTACTAAGGTGAGGACTTAGTACTCTCTGTCATTTTAATGTAAACTGTTTCATTTAATATTTATACTCTTGTTGACTGAGAACTGGATATCACCAATCTCTTGATAAGAAAACTGAGGCATATACAGCAAAAGAGACAACAGAAAAAACTAAAAGAAGCCCAACCGAATGGGAAAAATTTTTTGCTCTCCACAGTAGTGATAAAGGTTTAATAATGAAGATCCCCAAGGAACTCACACAACTAAACAAAAGCAAAACAAGAAGCCCACTCAAAAAATGAAGAGAAGAACTAAAAAGATACTTCTCCAAAGAGGAAATACAAAAGACCAACAGGCACATGAAAAATTGCTCAACGTTACTAGCAATAAGGGAAATGCAAATCAAAACCACAATGAGATACCATCTTATACCAGTAAGAATGGCCCACCTTCATGAAACAAACAACAAGTGCTGGCAAGGATGTGAAGAGAAGGGGACACTCTTACATTGCTGGTGGGAATGTAAACTGGTCCGACCTCTAGGAAAGCTGTGTGGAGGGCCCTCAAATTAATGAAAATGGAACTACTGTATGACCCAGCAATTGCTCTCTTGGGAATCAACCCTAAGGAGACCTCAATGCTTGTACAAAGGCACACTTGTGCTCAGATGTTTATTGCAGCACTATTTATAATTGCAAGGACATGGAAGCAACCAAAATGTCCGAAAACAGATGACTGGATGAAAAAGATGTGGTATATATACACAATGGCATATTACTCATCAATTAAAAATGACAAATTGGATGATTTTATGATAACATGGATGTACTTAGAAGAAATCATATTAGCAGAAATAAGTAAAAAAAAAAAAAAAGACAAAAACCAAGTGGTTTCACTACTATATGGGACATGGGAAAGATAAACAAAAAGCCACGAAGAAAAGTCAAAGCAAGTCAACAACCAAATTAAAGTACACAACTTGGGGGTGTGGACAGGAATGGTCAGGGAGGGAGGGTGAACTCCAGAGATCACAAAGATGTGAAATTTATATATAAATAAATTATCTAATATTAAAAAAAAGAAAACTGAGGCATAGAGCACTACAGTCCACACATCAAAGGCCAAACAGGAAGGAAGAGACAGATCAAGGCAAGGCAGTAGGGTAGGACCAACTGGGTGTTGAACATTCATTGGACAATACTACCAGCAAGAGAAGGGCTGACAGTATTCCTTCTGAGGGGAAATAACAGTGGAGGACTCTAGGGTGTGTTTTTAGGAATGCTGGCAATCAAATGATTGTGAACACACTGTACATTTCTTCATCACCTCCTCCTCCCCATTGTCTTGTCCTCTCAGAGTGTGAATGAAGAGATCAAAGAAGCTGCACACTTGTTTTCTTCCCAATCATCTGGAAATGAAATGTGTTAACATTGGAGAAATGCAGGCTAGCCCCAGAAAACCATATTCTAATACAATGGAGTAGAAGACTAGCATGGAAGAAGCTAGGACTGGTCTTTCTCAAGGGGTTCCATGTTCTAATCTTTCAGGATTGAAGGTGGTTTCCATTGTTGCAGGCATAACACCTGGGGTGCCCAAAGCTCCCCAGGAACTTTCCTTTCCTCCATCCTAAGTTTTACATTTAAGAAGTTGTGAGGCTGAAATAGGATTATCTCTGAGCACTAGACATCTAGATAGAGCCCCAAATTCATGAAATGTCCAAGAGCCACACGTAATCACCCCTTTTACCATTACCCCAGAGGCCTTGTGAGTCTTGCCCTTTAGAATTAAAAAGTTACTTTTAAATCAGGTTCAAAAGGAACACACCAACCAACCAACAAGCCACAGGAAAAAGACAGTACTTTTAAAATTCAGCCTTTGCTGCCCAGATTATTTTAGGTTCTTACCACCTGTGCATAGCAGTTACTAGTCACATGCAATTTAACCATAGGGTTTTATTAGCAAGGAAAATTAGCCAGGGAAACAGAAAGTCAAACAAAAATTCCTTAATGCCACAAGTGGCCTGTTATCTTACCCCATTTACCATTTTTAATGACCTGTTCATGATGTCCAAAGACATCTGTCCATGATGGTGTCCCTTTGCCCCCACAAACTTGAGATAGGCACTCTGCAAAGTCGGGTCAATCTCCAGTATTTTCTCTTTGCCTTCTCTCTCTTCAGTGCTCTGAGCTGCTCTGCTTCTCCAAAGCTCTTCAAACTTTTTCAACAAATGCTCATGCAAAATCAGCTTTCCAAATCCCTGGCTATCTCAAGGTATCAGCTTTCCATCCCACCTTGCTGCAGTGCCACATTCTCCACACCGGCTACTCTTCTGTAGGATACTCTCCCACCATGGCTTCTTACTACTACCAGCTCATTCTTTCAAGAGGCTTCTGCCAACCTGGTCACTCAGGAGATCTGCCCACCATTCTCATGTCTCTCACTTCCCAAAAGTCTCTCTCCCTCAGTCTCTGTTCCTTTTCTTTGTATTTCTCTTCTTTTTTTTCTCCTAAAAACCAAAGGCTCCATTTTCCCTCTACACACCCTCCTGGTGATATGTTTGCAAATCCCACCCAGGTTTTGCACAAAGTAAAAGTACCCTTATCCTGATTAGGCCTCTGTGTTTTTTCAGACACAGCTAGTGAAAATGCCTAAATTTCATGAACAAATACACTGCCCATGTTGGGGTCATAGCTTCAACTTCACACCTACCCTGTAGCTTTGCCCCCACAACAGCCAATGAGAAAAACATGACTTTGTTCTTATTTTACAAGTGGAACAGTGAGTCATGGAAGGGAAATTACCATATGGCAGATCCTACTGCCATATGGTCTAGGAGCCCCTCAGACGTTACCCACTGGGGGCCTTTGTCCTTTGCATGGTAATTGTTCTCTTCTTCACATATTACACCTCCTTCCTCACAGCATAGTTTGCTCAAAGACAAATGTTTCTCAACTGTATTGTCAACACCTTATATAGAAATAGTTTGAGTTACACCAGTGACAGATTGCAAGTAGAGGATGTGGGTATGTACTCAACCAAGGTACTTGAACTATATCTTTAGTTGTTTGAGGTCAGTTTGTGGGGGTGTGATCACATCAGGCACTTTATTGGATACAAAAAAAAGAACTTTATTGGACAAAAGAGTACTTTATAGAGCCCTGTTCCCCCCAAAGACTTGGTTCTTGATTAAAGACTCCCCAAGAGAAAATGTAAGTAAAAGGGTGTAACAACTGGGAAGCACAACAGATGTAATATGGTTGTCACATCTCTGAAAAATGAGAAGTGACTTGAAGAACTGGGGCATTTTCCAGGAAGTATGCCATGTAGACACATAGTTTGATGCCAAGAGCAGAGCATGTGAGTTACACCCTATGAAACCAGACAGGAAACAGGAAAGCAACCCACCCCTAGATGGTGAGCCTGGACTGCAATATGCATCTCTGTTCATGGGTAATTGCCCTTTGTGAAGTTTCAAAGAATGAAATTACTAGTTTTGTGCTTTCTGGGAGACATATTAAAATGAATATAAATATTTTAGAGTGAGTTAAATTGGAACACACGTTATGGTAGTTAAGAAGATTGAAAAAAGTGATTAGAAATTAACTGGTCTGGGTGCTGGCTTGGGAAGCTCCAGCCAGTTTGGCCTGTGGGGGCTGCACATGCCCTGATCAGCACACACCCGCAGTTGCCAGCCAGCCTCAGGCTGGCAACTGCACCAATTGCGCACCCACCGAGCACCCTCTGCCATCAAGCTGGCTGGTAAGAGTTCTTTGGGGGCTGGCCCGGGAAACCTGGACCAGACTGGCACACAGGCAAGATAAGGTTCACTCAGGGTCAGGGAAAATGGGGGTGGGGGGGGGAAGGTCTTGCCATTTCACTCTCACTCCAGTTAGTTCTCAGGAGGGATAAGAAAAACAAGCATTGCAAATAGTGACATAGAATGCGTGAGGGACCAGATAAGGTTCCTGCCAATACAACTGGGCAGGATGCAAGAGAAGGATCATCATAGAACATAATGGGCTGGAGAGACAACCATGGTGAAGACCTATCACTGAAGTGTAGTTACAAACTCATCAGGAATGGATGAACCAAGACCCCATTTTGGGATATGCCACTCAAGAAAACAAGTAGCCCCTCCACATACCATGGGAGAGGAAGCCCACAGAGTTGGGAATTGGCTCCACAATAATCTGCAAATGGAGAGAGTGGCGATGATCCACAAAGGACATTGGTGGATGCCTACCCTCACTGAGAAATCTCATTACAGAAAACGACTGGGAGCAAGGCCCCCCAAGGCAGAAGGCAGAGCTATGGGGTGAAGAGACAATGGATATACAGGGAAAACAGACTGGAACAGGCAGCCAACAATGAGAAGACATTGTTAAACCTCAAATGAGCACGGACAGGATACCTAATGCAAAGCTAAGACTACAATCCTTCATGCACAGAATGCTGTGTACCAGGAACACAGTCCCTCACCTGTCAAATAGACACAACCACAGAAAAGGAAGCAAGACCTATGGACTCAACATACATCAAACGAGAGAGGAGTTTGAGTAAACGCACAGGCCATCAGGGGTTGGGGACAACCACAGAAAAGGAAGCGAGACCTATGGACACAACATACATCATCAAACGAGAGAGGAGTTTGAGTAAACGCACAGGCCATCAGGGGTTGGGGGGGGGGGAGGGAAGACATCCCAGCAACCATTTATCTATGTAAGAAATTTTTAAAAATGAACAATAAATTTAAAAAAAAAATTAACTGATCTGGGTATTTTCTAAGGTAAAGCCAATAGAATTTCCTTGTGAATGGATATGGAAACAGAAAAGTGTAGTCATGGATAAAGTTGACTTGGAACATGTGAAATTTTACATGCCTGTTAGACATTCAAATGGAGATGATGAAAAGGTAGCTGGATATATGATTTCTAGAATTCCAGAGGTCAGAGTTGGAAGTACAATTTGGTGTTTGAAATCAAGTGATTGAGTTAGAGTGACCAAAATACTGGCACTTTAAAAATGAATAAATAAAAGAAAGGAGAAATAAATAAGTATAGGAACTGAACCCAGTAAGTTCATAGATGGGAAAGAATTGCAACAATAAATGGGAAGAACTGATGGAAACCTTGGATAGGAGAAAACTAAGATGGAATATAATCCTATGAGTGAAAATAGATGCTTAAGAAGAAGGAAATGATAAGCAAATGCTCTTCATTGTGTCTTTCTGTTTTAATAGATAATTTCTTTTTCATTTCTTCTCTATTAGATCTTGATGGGTTATCCCCAGGACTTTTCACTGATCTCATTTCACAACATATATGTATTTTTCACACTACAACTATTTTTTCCCCATATTTCTCATAAAAGTCATCACTTAATTATTTCAAGTAATCATGAACTTACTGGGGAAAAGAAAACCTAGAAAGTCTTAGTAAAAGAGTAGAAGCTATAAGGAACCAAAGGAAAAACTTAGAATCAAATCATGTAATAGCTTAAAAACAAATTTGATGAGTTTAAAATCAAAATAAAGATAATAAGTGAAAGAATTAATGTACTTGAATATAGAATAGAAAGTGTCCAATCTGAATAACAGAGAAAATATTTGACCAAAGAAAACTAAGAGAGATTCAGAAATCTATGATTCAGTAACAAAACTAACATTCATGTTGTCAAAATTTTAGAAGGAAAGGTGAAAAGGAAAAAAAGTATGTGGCACTTAAAAAAAGCATTTTTTATAGTACTGAAATTTCTCTAAACCTGAAGAAAGGCATAAATCTACATATTCCAGAAACTTGATGAAGAAGTTCTCCTAACAAGAGAAACTCAAAGAAATACATACTAAGACACGTAATCAACCAGCTTAAAACTATCGATAAAGAAAAATCCTTAAATATAGCTAAGAGCATACCTTAACTGTAGGGAGAAACTATTTAAGGGGGTGATGATTTATTATCAGAAACCACTAAGGGCAAGAAGTATGGTTTAACATCTTTTGAAGCAGGAAGAAAGGAACAGTCAATCTAGAATTCCATGCCCAGGAATGAAGATGGTATCAAGACATTTTTGGGTGAAGGAAATTTTTCACTAACAGACCTATCTTAACTGAATGGATAAAGGAATATATGAAACAGAGAAATGATAAAAGAGTGAAACATGAAACATTGGGAATAAGATAGAACAACAGAAAGAGTAAAAATATGGGTAATTATAACAAAGCACCCTTAAGTTCTTCAGTTTCTAAATTAAATTTGACAATTTGACAGTTGAAACACAAGTTATAGCCTTACTTGATAGTGTTCTTTTTTAAAAAAATGTTTTTTAATATATATATATTTCATCATTGCATTCCCCGTGGTTCTCCTTCCATTCCACCCCCCTCTGATAGTGTTCTTAATGTATAAAGAGGATACATTTAAGAAGTTATTAAAGAATGGTAAAAGAAGGCCAGGCATGGTGGGGCATGCCTGTAGGTGGCAGCCTAGAAAGCCATGGCTGGGGCCAGGGATCACGGTTCGAATTCTGCTGGGGGCACGTAGTGAGACCTATTCCCAAAAAAATAGCTGGGTGTGGTGGCGTGCACCTGTAATCCCAGCTACCTGGGAAGCTGAGGCTGGGGACTGCTTGAATCTGTGGTACCCCGGGCAACATGAGCCTGGTACCCCGGCCAACATGAGCCTGCGGTTCCACGGGCAAAAATAGTGAGACATAGTCTCAAAAAAAAAAAAAAAAAGATAAAAGAAACTAATACAGGTAAGATTTCTGTACTTCAGGTGGACATAAATTGCAATGCTTAGAGCAGTCATTAAAAAGAACTACTCTGAAATACGCTCAAGATACATTTAAAAATCAAAGGAAAGGTGGTCACGGTGGCTTGTGCCTGTAAGCTTCAGCCTATGAAGCGACTGGGGCTAGGGATCGTGATTCGTGTCCCGCTCAGGGCAACACAGCTAGACTTAGTCCCCAAAAAATAGTTGGGCATGGTGGCGCATGCCTGTAATCCCAACTACCTGGGAAGCTGAGGCTGGTACCCTTGAGTCTGTGGTACCCTGGTCAACGTGAGCCTGCGATTCCAAAATAGTGAGACCTAGTCTCAAAAAAAAAAAAAAAAAAAAAAAAAAAAAAAAGAAAAAAAAGAAAGGAAAGAGAAGAAAAGATGCCAGTAACCTTCAGGATAGCCAGGATTGTAAAACAAAGAAACAAAAATCAAAATAAATACTGTGAAGAGTTTTTATAAGTGACACCAAAAGCACTATCCGCAAAAGAAAACAAATTAATTAATTGGATTCCACTAAAATTAAAAATTTTGTTCTGCAAAAACCCCTCTTAAGAAGATGAAAAGAGCAAGTTAAGAATAGGTTCTAAAAAAAAAAAAAAAAGAACTGGTTCTTTAAGTCTTTGACCATGGTGTTGTCTACCTTGTTCTTAATATAAAGAATTTCTTTTTATTATTATTGATGTAAGACTCATATGGAATAAATGTATTATAAATATCTTCCTACACTATGTGGCTTGCCATTTAGCTCTCAAAATGATTTCTTTTGATGAAAAGAAGTTCTTTATTTTGCTGTAATACAAAGCTTTCATTTTCCCAAATGGGGATTATGATAATGTCTCACTCACAGGGTTATTACAAGGAATAAATAAAAGTAAACTGGTACTCCTAGCAGAGTTCCTAGCACTTAGCAAACTGATTAGCACTTAGCAAACTGGTCAATGATTGCCACTATTATTAGCCTCAGGGTCATTTTTGTCCCCTATCTAATCTGCGTTTTCTTCCATTTGACAGTCTGAGAAACATATGGTCTTAAAAGCCTTGTCATATAGCCTTGAACAACTGCTAGTTTCTCCAAGTTAGTGATTTCTTATCTACAAAATTGAACTTCATCATCTTCACACCCCCCCCCTTTAGTAAAAACCTACAATATTCTAGGTGATTAATGAGAACTCATTTTCACTTAGCTTATGATTCTTCCTCTCCTTTAATTTACTATTGATTTTCAAAACTATATACATTTGGATGGTATCTGCATATGTACACACAATGCTTTTCTTGATGTCAGGCTGATTGATTTCAGAAATCCTTCCCAGCCTCTACTCCTATTAGTGGGTGACTTGCCTGAATGGGCAGCCAGTACCATCTAGTAGTGATGTAGCTGAACACTGGATTGCCTGCCATACTGCCCTGGTAGACTGGGTCTAACACAAAGACCATGCAAGAAGGAACTTGAAACACAAGAATGGTGCAAAAGAAGAAACAGGGAGGGCAAAAGGGAAGTGGCTGGAGAAGGACCAACATGTTAGGCTGCTGGGGGAGTGCAGGCTGGGAATAACCGGATGTAGGTGGGCCCAATAGGAGTCTGGCTGGACATGGGAGAACGGTGGGCTGCTAGTGGCCAAGAGCAATGGTGTGCCTGGGCATATAGAGCACCGGCTGAAGAAGCCTGAAAGGTGAATGGCACTGGAGAAAGAGAAGGCATGGAAAAGAATGAAAGCTTTCTTGTTTCAAAGCTGGAAAACTGGTATTTGGAGAATGCCAGAGATTTGTATAAGCTGATTTTGCTTCAGTGCTTTTTGAAAAGTTTGAAGAACCTTAGAGAAGCTAAACAGCTCGGAATGCTAAAGAGAGAAGAAGCAAAAGAAAGACCTGGAAAATTTGGAATTTTTGTCTGCTGAAAAGTTGGACATGGTCGGATGCCTGCCTCAAGTTTTGAGAGGCTGAAGGGTGCCATCTCGGACATTTGTTTGGGATTTGGGGGACTGAATGGTATCGGGGTAAGATAGCTGGCCACTTATGATTTAGGACTTTTTGTTTCCCTTGTTAATTTCCCTTGTTAATAGATCTTGTTGTTTAAATTGCATTGTGACTCTCAACTGCCTTGCCAGAGGGAGGAGCCTGATGGAGGGGAAATAAGCACCACTGATTTTTCTGTGCAGCAGGCTGGAGAGGGACCACTTAAGTATAAAATTAGCAGCACCCACACTTCTTAAAGCTCTCCACAGTAGAGGGAAGTAGTCTCTTAACATCCCAAGAGCAAGATGCTTGGCTTCCCAACATACACCATCCTCATCTAGCTCCTCTGCCTGCTAGCAGGTGAGTACAGTCAGACAGACTCTCCTGGTCTCCTGAAAGTAATTCCAGGCCTGGGTCTACTCAGGATGTTCAGCTTCCTCATACAACATTGCTTTTTACATCTGTGGTCTCTGAATCACTGAGAGCAGGTAGATATTGTACTTGGTGAATTGCTGCTGGAGCTGAGGATCCAGGGGGAGCAGTACTGGATGCAGACAATGGAGAATGAAGACACAGAGTGACAGGGGTTTCAAGTTCTCTCAGGAGCTGAGCAAAAGTTTCATTTTCAGTGCTTATTATAGACTATATTTTTTTCTAAATGACTATTTGCCAAAGCAGATATTTTAGCATTTTCAGTGCTCATTGTAGACTCTTTTTTCTAAGTGGCATATTTGCCAAAGCAGGTATTTATAGCTTGCAAAGCAATTATGTCTTTTGATTAATTCTTGGCATTTAATATTATGGCTGATTGTGGCCTGATTTTTTTGTCTTCTGAGAGGATACCTTGAGCATTGTCCCCAGTTTCTCAATGTTCCTTCCAGAATACACACGAGAGGCTTGCCTTCAGATGTTATATCAGCCCATGCTATTTGAGGCTTGCCATCAGAGGTGGGAGTCTTACTTGCAGAGACTCGTGAGCTGGTATTTAATGTTCTTTTAGGAATTCCGAGATCTGGGTTCACTCAGCAGTCATTTTCCCAAGGATCTCAGCAATTCTTTTGGTGCATTAACAAGGAGAGGAAAAGGAACAACTCCTTCTAACAGCATGACAATCAGGAGGTTGAAAGTAGTAACATTTTTCTATACAGATTCTTCCATAAACTAAATTAAGAATGTCATAATATCCCCTGACCTCAACACTTCCTACCTTTGAAGGAAATTTTAAAAGCAGAACAAAATCATGCAGGTTTATGTTTGTTTATAAATATATTTTTGATAAGTTGATTGAAAGTAATTTATACTATGTAAATTTATTTTATATTTGTGAGTATAAGTACACATTTATACTCTAAAATACTTATAAATAAATATGTATTTAGAAATTTTTAAGTACTTTCAGAAAAATATGCTTTCAATAATTATGCTGCAGTGATAATGGTGTAAAGAAATGTTTGAATTTTTTCTCTTAACCCAAGCAACCCAGCCAGCCTCTGCTTGGAAAACCTGCTCACATAATACTTTATGTTTAATGCTATTAAGAGCAGAGAGCTTATCTGTGCCTGTCTCAGTCTATCAATGAAGATTATTGTATCCTCAGATGTCTCAGAAAGGACTAGGAATTCACATCTCTCTGATTGTTAGAATCGCAGGATAGTACCATGAGGCTTCCTCTGTGGACTTGTTTAAGCATGGGTGCTCCCAACTTGTCAGAAGGGACCTACCTAAGACCACATTTTTCTTTCTCTCAAATATCAGTTTCCCCAAGCTTTCTACATCAGGGACTCTCAACCTCGACTTCATAACACATTTACATTCATAGAAAGCAACTGCTTCTAAACCAGAGGTCCTAGAATAGACTCACTTTAAAAAAACTACTCACAGAAATGAAATGAGCAGTTGAAGTGGGGGAGTACAACAGGTGTCTATGAACTACCTCCCATAGCCAGGCACAGTGGCTTGTGCCTGTAAGCTTCAGCCTATGAAGCAGCTGGGGCTAGGGATCATGGTTCAAGTCCGACTTGAACCATGAACATAGCGAGACCTAGTCCCAAACTTGAACATAGCGAGACCTAGTCCCAAAAAATAGCTGGGCGTGGTGGCACATGCCTGTAATCCCATACCTGGGAAGCTGAGGCTGGGGATTGCTTGAGTCTGTGGTACCATGGGCAATGGGAGCCTGCAGTTCCACAGGGAAAAAATAGTGAGACCTAGTCTCAAAAAAAAAAAAAAAAAATGAAGTACCTCCCAATACTAGGAGGGAATCTGAGTTTGTCCTAAGCCTCCAGAACAGAAAAATAGAAGCAACATGGCCCTGATAAACGCTCCTGGGTTTTTTGTTGTTGTTGTTGTTGTTGTTGCTATGTTATGAACAAGATGTTCAGTCTCTGATATTGGTGCATTATAGAAAAATAAACCTTGCCGGGCACGGTGGCTCATGCCTGTAAGCTTCAACCTATGAAGTGGCTGGGGCTAGGGATCGCAGTTTGAGTCCCACTTGGGGCAACACAAGAGACCTAGTCCCAAAAAATAGCTGGGCGTGGTGGTATGTACCTGTAATTCCAGCTATCTGGGAAGCTGAGGCTGGGGATTGCTTGAGTCTGTGATACCCCAGGCAACGTGAGCCTGAGTTTCCATGGGCAAAAACAGCGAGACCTAGTCTCAAAAAAAAAAAAAAGAAAGAAAAATAAACCTAAATTGCCAGCATGCTTGTGATGTTATAATGATACATCCATTGCCAAGCCATGAGAGTAATGACACCCCTTATGAAACCGTTACTATTGCAAGATGTTTTTTGCACATTCTCACAAATGTATCAGATGGATAATTCCTATTTTACAGATGAGTAAACTTAGGCTAAGGAGGTCAGGTTTTGCAAAATTAGGTGACTTGTACATATGAGACAAGAGATAGAGCAGAAATTGAGTTCCCTAAGCCAGCACTCTTTTCCTCACACCAACTGCCAAGCACCACACCTGGCACTGGACAGGAGCTTCATAAATGTGTATTTCGGTTGAATCTTGCCCAGGTTGGCTAGTTGATATTTCCCTCCAGGTTCATGAGACCAAGATAAGAACTAGAAATGCCAAGAACAGCAGGTAATTTCATTTCCAAGATGTGGCCACACCATTGGAACTGCCTGACCATGTTCAGAGGGACCACAGAATAGCCTCAGAATTCTCTGGAAATGAAGCTCTGACCCCAATATGGACAGTGTTATTTGCTAATAAAATTTAGTCGTTGCCATTAACTGTGTCTGAAAAACACAGAGGTTAAGAATGGCCTAAACAGGATAAGGCTACTTCCTTCTTTTACTTTGTTGTAAATCTTGAGCAGCCCTGGTGAATATGCAAAACTAGCACTCTGGGGGCTATTGTTCCAATGCCCAGGTGGGGATGAGAAAATGAATCACCAGGAGTATATGTAAAGGGAAATTGGAGCCTCTAGTTTTCAGTAGGGGAAAAGAAGCAAGAAAAAGAAGATTTAAAAGAAAGGAGTAGAGACACAGACTTTGGGAAGGTGAGAGGCATGAGAATAGCAGGCAGATAAAGAGAAGCCTGAGTGGCCAGGCTGGGTGGACACCCCCTGGAAGAGTGAGCTGGTGGTGGTGGGAAGCCATGGTGGGAAAGTGGCTGTCAGAAGAATAACCAGTGTGAATCAGATGTCAGAATGGCAGGTCAGAGTGACCAGGTCTGCTGAGGACAGGAAAATTCTTAACATCACTGTATCTTTTAATTCCCATACAATCTTGCGAATAATACCCTGTTGATAAATTGTATTTGACTATGAATGGGTGGTAAGAATCTGAAAGAACCTACGTGGCAGAAACTACATTTTAAAAGTGTCACTTTTTTCCCTTTTGTCTTGTTGGCTGGAGGTTTCTGCCTCATTTACACCTGATTTCAGAAAATTGGCCAATAATCTGTTCCCTCGCAGATTGTATGAGAATTAAAAGATACAGTGATGTTAAGAAGGCATTTGATAAAAGGAAAATATAAAAATGAGTAAGGAGGTACAAGGAGGTGTTGAAAGGGTCCAGAGAAGACAAGGAGGCAAGCAGGAGTCCTAGTTCTTAAGACTGGTCACCTTTAGGCAGGCACAGTGGCTTGCGCCTGTAATCTTCAGCCTATGAAGTGGCTAGGGCTAGGGATCATGGTTCGAGTTCCACTTGGGGCAACACAGCTAGACCTAGTCCCAAAAAATAGCTGGGTGTAGTGGCGTGCGCCTGTAATCCCAGTTACCTGGGAAGCTGAGGTTGGGGATTGCTTGAGTTTGTGGTACCCCGGGCAAGGTGAACCTGCGGTTCCATGGGCAAAAATAGTGAGATCTAATCTAAACAACAAATAAATAAATAAATAAAACTGGTCACCTCTGACTCCAGATACTGCTAGAGCAGAGAGTCTTGGGACACTGATTCCCCCTTCTATGAAATGAGTTGCATTAAATGGCCCCTAAGATTCCTTCTAGCTCTGACATGCTCTGGTCCTCATTCCACAAGGAGGGGCAGTGACACGAGGGTGTGTTCTGACAGTGGAGCTGAGTCGTGAGAGAGGTACTTAGAAAGCTGGCTAGCAGGTGGTGGGCTGTATGTCCTCCCTGCCTTACCATCTCTTCTGGGTCACCTGCCTAGGTTTTGGCTCCACTAAACTTCCTTCCTCCTAATTTAGCTCCCTTCCTCCACTTACCTCCAGAACCCTTGAGGGCAGGTTAAAGGGAGCAGTTGACTAGCCAGATGAAAGATGATTGAGGGGAGGAGCTGTTTTTCCTTCCTGTTGTGGAGAGCATCTTAGAATTGACTCTCTTGTTGCCAAGAATGTCTGAATCTGGGAGGGGCAGAGAGAGGGTCTCCTGTCCACCTCCAAAGGCAGATTGGCAGGAATGTTCTCTGAGAGACACCCATGGATGGTGATTGGCTGTGACTACTGCTCTGTAGGCATCAAGTATCAGACTACCTCTGAGAAGTTCATCTTGCTGAGAAACCATCTAAAGAAATTTTGGAGAACCACTGCTTCTCTTTTTTATGGAGTTTCACTATACTTCCCCAAATGCTTTCAGATCTGCATTCCTCCTTCCCCACAAATCCTAGGGAATAAAGTTGTTATTTTCTCCTGACGCTGAGGATATGAAACTCAGCATGGTAGAGGGTGAGAGAACACAAGCCCTGAAACACAGGACTAAATAGTTCTCTTTTTCCTTCTCTCATGTCTCTGACTAGTCTCAAAAAGGTCACCAGCATCTTGGAACTCCAGCATTCTCACTTTTAAAGTGGAATTTGATGCATGTCTCTGCAGTTGCTTTGAGAATCGAGGGATATCTACCATTTGAACTAGTTTACAAGCTAAAGCGTGATACTGAGTTTCTGTTGCTACAACTATTACTAGAGAAGAACCAGAGTAGAGGCCAGGGCTACTCTTTACACTGATCCATGCTGCTGGGACGGGACCTCAGAGCCCATCACCAGGTGACCTGGAGCATGACACCCATAGATCATTTCTTGGCTAGTTCACTTTTGTGCCCTATCACCACCCAGGAAAGGATTTTCTGGAGAATTTAAAATGGAAAATTAAATGATGTTAGAGGTGAATTTTCAGGATGTGGGTCTGAGAAAGAAATAGAGACTTTAGTGAGGGGCTTTGAGTGAACTTTTGAAAGTCCTAAATAAGACTGAGTTGGAAGAAGGAAGACTAACACAAATAAAAACATGACATAGAAAGTAAGTTGGGATCAGTCAAGAGAGGGACCTGGCTGTTTGGTGGTGTGGGGCAGTGGCACCCCGATTTCCTGACTTTGCACAGGAAAATGATCACCTGGCCATGGAGCAGATGTCCCGGGCATCTCAGATGCAACCAACCCAGGTTCAATGATGCCCTGAGCCAGTCTGTGTGCCAGAGCAAGGCTACCAATGAAGTGGGATTCTATTGGTCTTTCCCAGTCACCTGACTCCTGTACAGGAAGGGGAAATGGCACTCTCACTCCAATGTTAATAGGAGTAGATGAGTTTCATGGAGCTGAGCCCTCCCAGGCTCCATAGATAGGTATAATTACACATTCTTTTTTTTTTTTAAACAATACATTTATTTTATTTTTTCCTGTTATTTAGAGCCCCCCTCCCCAATATTATTTATTTTGTTCTTTAGATCACAACCTCTGTAAGCTGTTTTTGGGATACCTCCCCCACCCTCCTCCCTTTGGTGCCCCTTCCATTCTCTCAAACCCCACTCTTTGTTGTTTACTAGTTGTGGTAAGTCCATTAGTCTCTTTCCTACAGGCACTGTCCTTTCACTGGGTGAGGGTCTGTGTTGTTGGAACCAGGCAAGCCTTGCTGGTAGATTTTCAGTCTTAAGTTTGCGTTGGGCAGCCAGTCTGTATTCATTTGTGATCTGTCCATGTTTTCTTGCTGCAGGCCGTCTTCTCCAATCCCATCTCCACTGCTTTGCTGCTTTACCTTATGGCTCTGGTGTCATATTTAGGGGATCTCGCCCCCAGCCAGTGTCCGTGAAGAAGTTTCTCTGTGAATACAGGTGTCTGCGAATGGCCTTTGTAGATCCGCTCCTCTGCCTCAGTTTGCAGTTTTTATGTGAGGCCGATTACCCCATGTTTTTTGTTTTTTTGTTTTTTTTGTTTGTTTGTTTGTTTGTTTGTTTGTTTGTTTTTGAGACTAGGTCTCGCTATTTTTGTCTGTGGAACCGCAGGCTCTCGTTGCCCGGGGTACCACAGACTCAAGCAATCCCCAGCCTCAGCTTCCCAAGTAGCTGGGATTACAGGTGCGTGCCACCACGCCCAGCTATATTTTTTTGGAACTAGGTCTTGCTATATGCCCTCGGTGGGACTTGAGCCGCCATCCCTGGCCCTGGCCGTAACTTCCTGGGCTGCCACCTACACGCATGCGCCACCATGCCCAGCCTTCGATTACCCCATCTTTGGTCTTCCTCTCCTCTCCCCTAGTGTGGGGAGGGGGCGTTGGTCTCCTAGAAGGCATCTCCCAAATGAAGTACCAGGTTCTCCCAGCACGGTGAGCACAGTGGTGCGCATCATGACATCCTATCTCTATAGTTGTTTCTCTTGTCTCCCATGCATTGGTTCTCTCAGTTATCCATCTGCTCTGTTCAGCTCAGGCTTGTGGGCTGAATTTTTGCATGACCCCTCACCCATTCTATGATGGGTTTTGTGTTGCACATGTTCTTGTTCCTATTGAAGTTTAGCTGGAGTGAGAACGAAATGGAAGGGGCTCAACACCCCCCCCCCCCGCCCGTCCACCCCCATGTAGAATCTCCCTGCATGGGGGCGGGGCCCAGATGGCTGAGTCTGCACCCTCCCATGCTCCCCTTGGGCTGGGAACAGAGGGTAACATGGCTTCGCTGATCCGGCTGCAGATGGCTGCCCTGTGCAATAGCCACCTGCTGGTGGGTGGGGCCACTAAGACCCCCAGCCTGTCCCCCCTCCAGGGCTCACCTGGCTTAGGGGGCTTGCCCAGGATCCTTCACCTCCTTTGCTCCTCACTGGCAAGAGAGGTCGGACAGCTAGGGACCTGGGTGGGTGCGCAGGAAACCCTCAGGTACACATTTTTTTGAGTCTTCTTATCCACCAATCATATTATTATGTCCTTATTAATGCATGCCCCTAAGTCCCTGCTTCTTGCCTTTCATAACTATAAAGCAGGCATTATCTAACAAGTGTCTCTCAACTCCATTAGACAAAGATCATGGCTGTCTTATATGCACTACCAACTTCCTCCTTCGTCCTCTCTCCACACCCTTCACCTAAGTTGTATTCTCAACAGCTGGGACACTGAGGGAACGTTTTTGTTTCTGGATTCTCTTTCATGGTGTTCTGGGAAAAGGACATAAAGCTATTTTAGGACCCACCAACCATGCCCCTATCCTCTGAACTCATACTGAGGGAATGCTTTGAAGTCACCTTCTTATTTCATGATCCTCCTTTCTATCCCCAAAGATACATGTAAGATGGAACAAAGCACTCCATCTAGACTCATGTTTGCAATTTGTACCATGTCATCTCTGTCTTATTAAATAAAGAACAGTGAATTTGGACACATTTTCTTTATGTCCCACACAATGTATATTTCTTGACATTTACCTAAAGAATAGAGTGCCACATGTGTGGAAAAAATGAAAATAAGTATTTGCTCATGACTTATGTGTTTGCGTACCCACAAAAGCAGTAAAGCCACATTCTTAAAGCTTTGCTACCTCCCACGCTAAATGTCTCTGGAAAACCTCATGTGAATGGAATTATTCAAAGTGGCCCACTCAAATCCAGAGATTTCACCTACCTTATGACAAAACGTTCACCTCTCCCATCTCTGTAGTTGAAGTAATGAATAAATTAATGCACCCATCAAAGTTCAAAATGAACTTTTTTCTGTAGTGTTTAGTGTAATGTTTGTAATGTTTCAAAATATTTTTAAGTGCCTTGAGATAATCAAAGAGAGAACAACCTAAACCACTTTGTTTCAGTATTAGAGAAGCAGGGAGAGCAACTCTTTCAGACAACAGATTGAATGGGTAAATGCTTGAAGGGTTCAAAGCATATGTGCTGATGGATAAATTACAGTGGTAACAGGGATATGTGTTCAAAGAGGCAATTACTTATGAGGCAATTACTTATGGAGAGAAACCAGTGTTTTTGGAGATAAATCTCACAAAAATGCTGATCATGATTCCAACCCTGTAGTCATGGGAGCAAGCCAGCATTTGGTGTCATTCAGTTGCCTTATCTGGGGCACTGGCAGGGCACTGGCACTTGTGCTTGAGGGAAGGTCACCAAACAACATGAAGGGGCAGTCGATTTCCTTGAGGGTCAAGGACTTTAGATTTAACATCTGAACCCCTGAGTGAGCAGGGGAAGGGATGTGAAGGTCAGATTCAATATAAATGCCAGAGATCTTCACACTGAGCCATTGTGGAATGACTTCAGGATCTAGAGCTGTAGTGACATTGGGTTCAATCCTCAAATCATCACCAACTAACAAGTTACATGAGACTTTTTGAATATCAGTTTTCTCTTCAAATTGAGAGTAAAAAAGTTTTGCTGTGAGTTCCTGATATTAGACATTTTAGATTTTATAGGCCATATGACCTCTATAATAGCTACTCAATTCAGCCTTTGTAGAGAAAAACCAGCCACGTACAATATGGAAAGGAAAAAGCATAGCTGTGTTCTTTATTTGAAAAACAGGTGTCAGGCCAGATTTGGACCATAAATATAAGTTATCGATTCCCTCTGCAAAAAGATAAAAATTTCTAATTTTCAGAATTGTTTTAAATGTAGATGTTCTAATATACAATAAATCTTTGATGTATAGTAAGCTTTTACTGTAGAGAAATTATAATTATTAGAGGGTACTTGGCTCTTAACAGGGACTAAGAAAATAATGAAGCAATTGTAGACATCAGTATAGCTCAGGAGAGGAATTTTCCTTACTATATAAAGCATGAATTACAAGATGGGTGGTAGAAAATGTTACAGTAAGAGATCAAATCATAAAGTGAAAATAGAGCCTTGATGCTTGGTCAACCCACAAGGTCAACTAGGAAGAGTATCTGGAGCCCACACTAGCTTTAAATTCTTTTAAAGTTAGAAGAAAATAAATGCAATAATAATGATGAATATATAATCATGAATTATATATTATTATTATATAATCAATGAATGAATCATTGGCATTACATCCATTTTTATACCAACACTGTCATGAAATATAATTTTTAATGTCTTTGTAAAGGACCAACTAATACACCAGTACACAGATTCATAAAATACCTCTGAGCCAAGTCACCACAGTGCAACTGTCAGGAACCTGCAACTTGACTCTTTTGTTAGATTCTTTAAATAAGTCTGATATCCAGGAAGGAATTAATTTCAATAGAATTTTTTTCAGAATTTGAATTTGACACATTATATAAAGTAGAGGGAAAATAACTTTGGGTTTAGCGATTTTTTAGAGCAAACCTTTTTTTTCCTTATCTTTATTTATTTATTTGTTTGTTTGTTTTCAAATTTATTTTATTGATTTGTCACAATTGTGCATTAATTGATCCCTCCTCCGCCCTCCATATCCCCCTTCTGTATCCCCCCTCCTGTCACTCCATCTCCCATTTTTCTGCAATTTGTTAGTTGGTTAAGTTGATGATCAGTTGTTGGTTGTTTGGCCCATTGTTCTCTTCCGATATCTGGTAAATGCGTGTGTTTGTTTTTTTTCTTTTTTTTGTTTTGTTTTGTTTTTTACCCCGGGGCTTTCCCACTTCACTAACATTTGCTCTCGCTCCATGGTTCAGTCCCATTGGTTGTTTTCATTTTTTCTTATTTGTTTGTTTGTTTTTCCCTATATCCATCATATAAGTGAGACCATCCTGTACTTATCTTTTTCTTTTTGATTATTTCTGCTAATAGGAGTCTTTCTAGTTCCATCCAGGTTGCTGCAAATGACATGTGTATTCCATCGTGTATATATACCACATTTTTTTTAGCCAATCATCTGTCTGGGGGCATTTGGTTTGTTTCCAATTCTTTGCAACTGTAAACAGGGCTGCAATGAACATGTGCGTACATGTGTCCTTTTGAATTAATGTCTTCATGTCCTCTGGGTAGATTCCTAATAGTGGGATTGCTGGGTCGAATGGTAAGTCCACTTTCAATTGTTTGAGGGTTCTCCACACAGTCTTCCATAGTGGCTGGACCAGTTTGCACTCCCACCAACAGTGTAAGAGAGTTCCTTTTTCTCCACATCCACGCCAACGTTTGTTGTTATCTGTTTTATTTATGTGGGTCATTCTTACTGGTGTAAGATGGTATCTCAGTGTGGTTTTAATTTGCATTTCCCTGATTATTAGTGAAGTGGAGCATTTTTTCATATGTCTATTAGCCATCTGTATCTCCTCTTTGGTGAAGTGTCTTTTTAGTTCTTCTCCCCATTTTTTTGATTGGGTTTTTTGCTTTGTTTTTGTTGAGCTGTAGGAGCTCTTTGTGGATCTTTGTTATCAGACCCTTGTCACTTGTCTGCAGGACAAACATTTTCTCCCAGTTGGTTGGGATTCTTTTTGTTTTGTTTATTGTCTCTTTTGCTGAACAGAAACTTTCTAGTTTTATATAGTCCCAGCTGTTTATGTTTTCCTTCATTTTTTTGCCGGCCATAGTTGTTTTCCCAAATGGATTTCTGAGGTGAAATTCATGAAGGTTTTGCCCAGGTTTTCTTCTATGTATTTTATGGTTGCAGGTCTCACTTCCAGGTCCTTTATCCATTTTGAGCTAATTTTTGTACAGGGTGTGAGGGTGTTATCCTGGTCCATTTTTTTACAAGTGTTGATCCAGTTTTCCCAGCACCATTTACTGAAGAGGCTATCCTTGTTCCAGGGTATGTTTTTTGCCCCTTTGTCAAGGATTAATTGACTGTATATGTGTGATTTTATTTCTGGATATTCAATTCTGATCCATTGGTCTGTTTGTCTGTTTTTGTCCCAGTACCATGCTGTTTTAAGTATTATGGCTTTGTAGTACAGTTTGAAGTCTGGAATAGTAATACCTCTGTTCTCTCTTCTGTTTGTCAATAGGGTTTTGGCTATTCGGGGTCTTTTGTTGTTCCATATGAATTTCAGTAATTTTTGTTCTATCTCTTTAAAATATGTCATTGGGATCTTTATTGGAATTGCATTGAATCTGTAGATGGCCTTTGGTAGTATAGCCATTTTGATAATGTTGATTTTTCCAATCCATGTACAGGGAATGTCTTTCCATTTTTTTATATCATCTTCTGTTTCTTTTAAGAATGCTTTATAGTTTTCTTTGTATAGGTCTTTTACGTCTTTTGTTAGGTTAATTCCCAAGTATTTGATTTTCTTTGGTGCAATGGTAAATGGGGTGTTTTTTCTAAGTTCTTCTTCTTCTGATTGATTCTTTGCATATATGAATGCTGTTGATTTTTGCGTGTTGATTTTGTATCCAGCTACCTTACCAAATCGGTTTATTATTTCAATCAGTTTTTCTGTTGATTTTTCTGGGTTCTCTACATAGAGAATCATATCATCCACGTATAATGATAACTTTATTTCTTCGTTCCCTATTTGGATTCCTTTTATGTCTTTCTCTTATCTTATCGTAGAGCAAACCTTTTAGGAGAAGATTTGTCTTCTGGTTTGAGTTTTGTCACCCTTTTTGAGGTTTGCTAAGTTCTTTCAGTCTCTGTTATTTGGTTGTCTCATTTGTAAAATGTATTTTGCAAGGACTTACCCTATGAGTAATGATGTGGACTGTGTTTTTATCATCTACAGTTTTGAGTAAGCCATTGAACCTCAGTGTTCCCCGATCTATAAAATGAAGATATTTTAAAAGTCCTTCTTGTAAACATTAAAGGTTAAAAAAGGTCACAGTAGGTGTTTTTAAGTTGAAGGTCCTAATCAAAATCCTCCACTAAATACTATTCCTATTTTCTGACTCATTCCCATATCTGGTCACTGGAAATAATCAACCACTTATGGAAATTTTTTCAGCAGCCATTCTTAACTGATTTTCACTTAAACTCCTATTACCAGTGATGGTTGTTTGCAGGTTGTTTTTTGAAGTGAATTGTGATTGTGTTGAAATAATAATTTCTTGAGAAAATAAAGTTCTGCTGTAATTTCTAATAATTTGTACTACACCAGGGTTTAGTATATGATAAATCCAGTCACCCATTTTTTTCTGTACATGAAAAGATATTGGAATTCAAGTGAGTAACCTTGGGATTGATATGGAATCTGCTATAATCTGTTATAAAAATTTAAGAAAAATCATCTTCAAACTGCAAAGTTATAGCTATGATTAAGAACTCCTAGCTCACCTAGGGAAATGCCTGCTCTAGTCTAAAGGATACAGAAACAATTCTCTCCATTTTAACTGGGGCTCCCTGGTAATGAAATTTTGCACCTGGATAGTTTCACCAGTTTTCCTAAAAAATAAGTAGGCCTTGATCACACTAGGAAAAGAGGTAATTGGTGTGGTGCTGGCTCTTTTGAGATTAAGGCAGGTAAAGCACATTTTATTGGTTGAGAGCTGGTTTGTTTGATAAGGGACAACACACACTAAAGATCTCGATTTGCACCCTAGAAACCTGTATATAGCTTTATTTACTTTTCTTTTAAACCTCTCCAGTAACCAGATGATTTTTCCTATAGGCCATGGGTCTCATGCCCCTTCCCTCTTCCTTGAAGGATCATCCTTAGTTCAGTCTCTAGTTCCAATGCAAAATTCTCTCTGACCCTCAAAACTGGATTCCACTTTTCTGATTCACACTCCCACTGTCCTCACCAGCCCATCTCTAACCATTGTCATACCTGACACCTTTAGCACTGCCATAAATTACTAATTTTGTTAAGGCTATCTTTTCCCTCTAAACATGAATCATCGTGAAAGTAATAATGGTGTCTTTCTCAGCATTGATCTAGTTTCATTCAGAGTAACAGAGGCTTAATAAATAAAGACATGGTATAGTGTGTTTAACAGTCTGTACTTGGTTAATGGGGATGAATGTCGATGAAAGCTCTCCTCCCTGTCCCCTACCCACCTCACACATGGACTGTCAAAATCTGCCTTCCATCACATAAGGATATTTTGGGAAACTCCCTCAGTTTCATTTTTGTCACTTCTAGTAACTTAACCAAGCAGCTCAATGTAAAACTCCCCTTACCTCTTCCTGTCACTGCAGCTCAGGTTTATCTCATGGTTCAAAATTCTCTAATAGGGCAGGAGTTATGGTTTACCATTCCCACCCCATTTTACATCATCTGGTTCCAGCTTCTCCCGTATTTAATACAGAAGGGACAGAACCAAATGCTTTCTCAGTTATTTTACTACTCTTGGTTGCCTTATCTAACAAACTGTAAACATTTGAAGCCATTGTCCTTGGGGACTAATTTGTGAGGGGTGGAAGCCTCTCTGAAGAGTGTTGCTGGAAGAGGGCATGGTCCGCCTAGGGCTCCTCCCACTCTCCTCTCACAGGTTCCCATGATGACATAGACCACCACCTGCTGCTGGGCTAGGCCTGCCTGGGGGCCAGGTAGAAAGACAGCTGAAGTCTCCTGCTACCCTTGCTGCCTTGGGACTCCCACTTACCCCCTAACCCAGGCATCAAGTATGCAGATTGCTCCCCAAAAAATACAACAAATAATGTTGTATTTTTACCTCACAGAAGATCATCAGATCATCAGATGTCAGATGCCCTGCCTGATGGCGGGGTGGAGGGGGAGGGGGCGGAGAGAGATGGGGGGAGAGAAGGGAGGACAGAGTGACGCATCTGTCTCCATTTCTTTCACACCTTGAATGTCTTAAATGTCTCAAACGGTGCTTTCAGAGGCCCTGTTATTTGATATTATGGGGTGAGGGAGAACATCCTGGGGAGAAGGACAAGTCTCTTAACATCAACAATTCTGATAATGATGATTTCTTACCCTGCCCCAGTTTTCTGCTTCTAGAGTGGTGAGCAGAGTGTGGGGGTTGGTCATTTACAAAAGCTACCCATCTTCCCTAGTCTAGTGGGGTGCCTCCCCATCTTATTTGTAGCTCTCCTTAGAATGTGAAATCTCTGTGCTATCTCTAAAACTAAGGCATTAAGGCCTGGGCATGGTGGCACATGCCTGTAGGTGGCAGCCAAAGAAGCTGGGGTCAGGGATTATGGTTTGAGTCCCGCTAGGGGCACATAGCAAGACCTAGCCCCCCCCAAAATATCTGGACATGGTGGCGCATGTCTGTAATCCCAGTTACCTGGGAAGCTGAGGCTGGAGATTGCTTGAGTCTGTGGTATCCCAGACAACATGAGCCTGTGGTTCCATGGGCAAAAATAGCGAGACCTAGTCTCAAAAAAAACAAAACAAAACAAACAAACAAACAAACAAACAAAAAAACCCAAAAACTAAGGCATTAGAAAAGACCCTATAACTTATCACAAATATCTTTGAGAGAATGATCCACATGTTTACTATACTCAGTCCCAAAGGGGATCTCTGCCCAGGCAGGGCTCCTAGCCCTGAGATCACTTTTTGAGGCATTTTGGAGGCATTTACTAAGGAAGGAAGGATGCCAACCAGTACCACCTCAAGGTAAAGGGAACATCAGAGGCAGAATCGGACAGGGCTAGGGTTGCTTGGAAAGCAGGAGTGATGGGGAAATGAATTAGTAGGATGAAGTGGAAGTGCAGAGTAATAAATGAAAGGTAGGAAGGTTGTGGGAATAAAGATTGAGGGTGGCAGGAATCTGGGAGAGGATCTTACACGAGAAAGGCTCAAGAAGGGGACTCGGTGAAGGTGTAGGATTGTATCATGTCCAGCTGAGGCACAGGGACTGGACAGAAAAGCCATAAGAGAAGGTCTACATTTACCATGTTCCCTTGACACAGGTGGCTCTAGGCAAAATCCACCTGTCCCCCACATCTGCACTGGAGGACATGGGAAGTCAGCCTCTCCAGGCACATCAGCTGCCACTACAACAAATGAACTTGAACATAGCCCAAAGACACTGGAGCAAACTGACATGTTATTCCTGGGTCAGAAGTGAGGCTAAAGGACAGACCCTTTCTGAGATTTCCTGGTCTCAGTAAAAACTGCATAGAATTAACACAGCCCAGGAAATCATTCAAATCCCAGTGAAGAGTTTTGGAAGACTCCACCCTTTTCCTTTTCTTAAGGTAGAGTTTCAGAGACAGATTTCCACATGGAGTTAGCACATAGGTGGAGTCAGCCACATCAGTGCACCTCCAGTAGCCCTATACAGCCATGGTCACAACGCAGCCAAGCATCAGGCACAAGTGGGAAAGATAGAGCTTAGAGATTCCAGGATCCAGCTCTAATTGATGTGTGCCTCTCCCTTGTCCTAACTGCAGCACCCAATCAAGGCTGCCTGCCTGGATGAGACCAGACACAAAGATTAATCCTCTCAGGCCACAGGAGCTCCTGGCTATGCAAACCTTCTCTGTGAGTGTCACATCTGTGCATCTGTGCTCAGTGGGAATAGCTGCAGTATAGCTAGTGGCAGCATAGCCAGTGTTACCTGAGACCACGCGAACCTGAGGAAAAGATCCCAGGCAAAGGAAAGTTGGTGCCGGCAGCAGAGCAGAGTCTGGAGTGGAGCAAAGCTGTCCTGGAATATTAAGCTAAAAGTCAGGACAGCCAGAAGCTTAGACATTTGTCCCTCTCACTCAAAAAGATGGCCGGGAACATCAGCATGCCCTGGGGTCTTGCTGGAAATGCAGACTTTCTGACTCAGTCTGGATTTTGACAGGATGCCTCCCCTTTCCAGAGAGTTGGAGCTAAGGTTGAAGTTTGAGAAGCAGTGACCTAATCTCAATTTTTGCTTAAACTGGCCAAAATGAACCAGCAGAGGGCGGTGTTGCCAGCTCATCAGAGTGACTGAGGGATAACAGGAAACAGGTCCTGAACTCAGTTCACACCAGCCTGGTCACCAGGGAACAGCAGGCAAATGCTGAAATATCTCTGCAGAAATACAAATAGCCCAAGTTCACAGAAAAATCACCCTGCTCGATGCTGGTGTATAGAAACATACGTGGGGCTGGGGATCAGTGAGAACAGGCTTGGCACCTCTTCTAGAAATCTCAGAAGCAAATGACTTAAATAGGCATCGGATACCCTTGAACAAAGCCATCTTTGTGGGCATGTGACCCGTTGATCAATCAAGGTTACATGCTCAGTGTGCACTATATCCTTGGATTAACAGTGCTTCCACTATCTCCAAATTCTTAAAGATTTCATCTTTCACTTTGTGAAAGTGAAGTCCATGAGAACAGTGGCACATGCTTGAAAAGGTGATGATGCAATAAGAATGTCTGCTATCTTCCTTGAGGCCTGGTTCAAGGAGGTTATTAGTGACATTACTGATGCCCACTTCAGTGGTTCTAAAGGGTGGGGAGTTCACTGAGACCGCTAGTGATATAGAGGATTCCTCAGGTTCATTGCCACCACAGACTAAAGTAAAAACCATTAAGCTAATTTGGGTTTTTGTTGTTGTTGCTATTGTTTTTCTACTGTATTTCCACTGTTCTAGTAATGAAACTGGGTATAAATGGGCACCAAAATTGAGCAGGGGAAAGACAGATATTTAAATCGGTCACTGTCTGAGTTATTCCACCCACATACAATGGCAAGATCACTCAGATTTAGGGGACAATCACAATAATGAGATTTATTTAACAGACATGGAAAAAAATCACTGAGACCAAAAGTGGAAGTTATCTTACCCCAGTTAATGTTCAGTCTTAAAATCCTAAACAAAGAAGCACATCCCAAGATGGCATCTTCTCGTCACTCCAAACCGAAGCAAGCACTGGAGACACAGATTATTTCCAATATGGTGTCTCGCCTCACCCATCTCTGGGAGGCACAGATTCCAGTTTTCCAGTGAACTTTCCTCTGTTGTCAGAGATGCACAGATTCCAAGTTTCCAATCAAAGCCCAGTACTTGAATTTCTCATAACTTTCTCTTCTTCCCTTGGAGTGGTCAAATCCCAGGGTGACCGTTGGGCCACAGCCCAAAATTGTGCTTCCTAGGCCAAAGACAGCAATGGCGCTCCTCCTCCCTCCCCACTCCTGCCATTTTTTATCTTCCTATGTCTCAGTTCCTTCACACTGCTTCTTTCCTTGCCCTCAAGGCATGTTCTCATCCGGTGCTATTTTTCCTTATTGGCACCTCTCTTCAGGGGGCACTACCTATCTTTTCCTTTCAGTCCCTATAGTAAGAACAAAATAAACACAGGCAGAATGCAAATTGAGTCATTGCAATTACTGAATGAAATATCCCTTATTTCACTGAAAACTGATACAGCACAATGTAAACAGTAAAACTTATAATAACCACTAAAGTGCTTAATTTTCTTTTACTTAAAACAATACTAAGTAGCCAGTAATTTGGGTGGGAGGTCCCCTTTGTTTGCTAAAAAGGAATCACTGCTCCTCCTTGCCTACTCAAGAGTTGTTTACTTTTTCTCCCTTGACCTTGTCACCTATGAGTTTTCACTAGGTCTCTGTTATTTCAGAGGGCTGAGTAAGAAGTGCTGGCTTTCGATTGGCATTGCATTGTTTTAGGAAAGGTTTCTCTCAGCCCAGTACATCACAGTCTTCAATAGCCAACATTTATTTTCCACTCTTGCCAGTTACTGGTAAATAGCACAACTCCCTGTCTCTTCCAAAAAGAGTATCCATGAGACTGTGCCCTCACTCCACTGCTAGTCTCAGGGCCCATCCCTGTGGCCAATGACAGTGGAGCTGTTTCCTAAACCTAGTGAATCTTCACCTCTCATGCTTCTGCTGGGTCTCCCAGCTCAAATATGTAGTGTGTGAGAATTTCAAGTAATGCACATCCACAATTCAGTGGCTAACCCCAGTCACCATGAGCACTTTTCAAAGTTTCTATCTAAAACGCCTCTCCCAACTCCACATTTTAAATCAATGTCATGCTCTCGTGTATAAAATCTAACCAAGCAAAAGGAACACACAAAAACCCTTCTATTTTTTTCTTTTTTTGAGACTAGGTCTCGCTACTTTTGCCCATGGAACCGCAGGCTCTCATTGCCCGGGGTACCACAGACTCAAGCAATCCCCAGTCTCAGCTTCCCAGGTAGCTGGGATTACAGGCATGCATCACCACGCTCAGCTATTTTTTTGGGACTAGGTCTCATTACAGGCCCCAGGTGGGACTTGAACCATGATCCCTAGCCCTGGCCGCTTCATAGTTTGAAGCTTACAGGCACGAGCCACGGTGCCCGGCCACAAAAACCCTTCTAAATTAATGATCTCAATGACTTTGTTCCACAGTTAGTGGTGTAGTGATCTTGGTGGTTCACCAGATGTTGGCAACAAATAGATACCTCTTCTCACAGTCCAACAGGTCACAGACAGGTTAGAGGACATGCCAGCTTGGACTCTGTACTAAGAAGAAGCTGGGGTGTGGAGGGCTTTGGTTTGATACAAGGGAAATCCCTCCTTCCAGGACCAGTACTTGTCAAATGAGATTTGGGCTTTCCAAAACTCCCCTGTACCACCCCAATCCAAATTTTAGCACCAGTTTTTTTCCCATTTCACTTTATATTATGGCACTGATACATAATGGAACCAGCACCCAGAGGCAAGTGACATATGCCCTAACTTTCCTGTTGTCCTTAATTTCTTAATTCAAAACTTGACTTAAAAGATGAAAATTCTTATTCCTCTTTAAAATAGATTCCTGCCTTAAGCCCCAATGGCCAGTGGCAAACACTTTTATTTCCATAAATGAGAGAGACTCCTTCATCTTCATGGCCATGGTAAGCATGAGGAGCACATGATCATCCACAATCACCGCACAACTTCCAGCTGCTGCTTCACCTGAAGCTCTTTACCCCTGCATCTACTTGAATCTTTGGCTTTGATGTTGCAATGCCTGGAGCACTGAGCCAGGAGGTCCTGGAACTTCTCCAACTCACTGCCCACCGTGGCCTGGGTTCTATCCAGAGGCACAGGAGGGTGCTCAGTGCACTGGGACACCTGCTGCCTGGATAACTGACTGTCCTCATAACAGATGGTTCTGCAGCAGGATGTGAAACCCTGCAACTTCTGGGTGTCCCCTCTCCCTGCTCTTCAGTGTATAGGCAGTTGCCTCCTGCACCTGGAGTTGCTGTAGCTCATACATGGTGACTTTACACCGTACCTGGCTTGTACTTTTCTTCTTGCTTTTTGAACAAAGGATCCTGCCTTGAGTCCCAAAATGTGTCTAGTATTGTCTGATGGATGGTGTTGGGGGAAGAGGAGGGTTGGTGCTTAAGCTGTCTCTCTGGGATTTGCTCAGAAACCTAAGCAACAAACCCAATAAAAGCTTGACATCTGGAGAGTCGTGGTGCTCCACAGCTGGTCAGTGTGTTCATTTGACCTATGCAACATTTACTTGCTTTTACCTATTCTGCCAGATCTGTTTATATGCCAAATGTTGATCTCACCCAGAAACACCCTATTCCCGGGTGGGAGAGGTGGCCCCACCCACCAGCAGAAGGCTGCCATCTGCAGCTCGGATCCTCCGAGTCATGTTGTCTTCTACTCCCAAGGGGAGCATGGACCGGCACAAGCTCGGCAGTCCGGGTCCGCCCCCACGCAGGGAGGTTCTGGCCACGGGCAAGCGGGGACGGTGGAGCCCCTTCCATTTCGCTCTCACTCCAGCTAAACTTCAGAGGATCAAGAACACATGCAACACAAACCCCAACCCCAACCCCAACATTTTTGCATGAGGGATCATGCAAAAATCCAGTCCAACAAGCCTGAAATGGACACAGCAGATGGACAACAGAGAGAACCAGTGCATGGGAGACAAGAGAAACAACGGTAGAGACGCGAAGTCACCGTGCGCACTTATGTGCTCACTGGGCCAAGAAGACCCGGGACTTCATTTTGGAGATGCCTTCAAAGAGAGCAACACTTCCACACACTAGGGGAGAGGAGACAATGACCAAAGATGGGGTAATTGGCCCCACATCAAAACTGCAAATTGAGGCAAAAGAGATGATCCTCAAATGCCATTCACAGATGCCTGTATTCACAGAGAAACTTCTTGACCAATACTGGCTGGGGGCGAGACCCCCTAAATCTGACACCAGAGTCATAAGGAAAAGCAGGAAAGCAATGGAGATGGGATTGGAGAAGATGGCCTGCAGCAAGAAAACATGGACAGATCACAAATGAATACAGTCTGGTCACCCAAGGCAAACTTAAGACTGAAAACCTACCAGCAAACCTCATTTGGTTCCAACAACACAGTCCCTCATCCAGTGAAAGCACAGTGCCTGTAGGAAGGAGACTAATGGACTTAACACAACTAGTAAACAACAAAGAGTGGGGTTTGAGGAATGGAAGGGGCACCAGAGGGAGGAGGGAGGGTGAGGTATCCCAAAAACCACTTATAGAGGTTGTGATCTAAAGAACAAAATAAATACAAAATTAAAAAAAAACAACAACACCCTATTCCCTCCCACGTCCCACCCCCAAATAATACCTCACTGAATGTCTGGGCATCCTTGTGGCCTGGCCAAGTTGATAGAAAAAAATCAATTATCACAGTTAGAAAGGGAACAAATGCCAAAGTTTGGGCAACACAGCACATTGTTTCTTCCACAGGGCAGATGGGTATGGAGGAAGATGATCCATGGTGGTACAGTTCCCTAAAAATGGCAGACCTGGAGTCACCCCCTCAGTACCAGACCCAGGGAAAAGACTAGAGAAGGGAGCATATGGAAAAAACCTCCAGGCCCTTTGTGCAAGGGAGACCCTGGTAAACCATTTTGTCTATGTGAATGGCTTTATTGGAGCTCATGACACATGTAAAGTTTAAAGAGCTGCTCACATGGCGACAATGGTGAACTAAGGAGGAGGGGGAGCCCAGCATCCAATGAAAATCTCAGGAGGGATCCGACCATGAAGAAAAAGTCTATTTTTAATTTGGAGGTCATAAGTCTGACCCCATAACCCCAACAAATCAATGTGTTCATTCTCGGGGAAGCAAGAAGAAGAAAACCACAGGGAAGGAGTCTAGAGTTTGGGGGTAGGTGTCTGGAGAGTTGATCCAGGAAACTCTTTCTGGAGTAACGGGAGCAAGTCATAGAAAGCATGAATTCCCTCCTCCTACAGGAGCCTCTGGGCCTTTGTCTCCATGTCCCAGTTTATCTAGGTGGAAGGAGCAGGCATTGTCCACAGATTTGGGGTAACTTAAGAAATCCATTTTATCACATTAAATATTAATTTAAACCAAAAATATACACAATGAAATCACATATTTTGTCACAGATGTATTTATATATGTGTGCTGCAAAACAACTTGGGGTTAAAATAAAAAGATTCATTGAAAAAGAAAATCTGAAGGTCCTTGTAGCTGCCTCAATAATGTACTTCTCCCTCCCTATAACCAGATTTCTCTCTTGATAATCAACCTGTAGACAGCTGTAGACAAAGGCAAGATGCTGGGTGCTAGAATCCATGCTGGAGTAAAAAAACACTTCTTTCAGGTCAATAAGAGACTAAGAACTGTGGGCAGCATGACCATAAGACATGTGATTGACCAAGCTCCTGCAGAGGATGGATCTGCAAGAGAAAGAAACAGAACACTTAAATGATTGAGTAACATGGTATGTGTGGGGAGTGGGGGATGCACATTAAGCTGGGCTCCAACAGCATTAAAAAAAGGGTTTTCTGTCCATGTGGCCTGGCCATCCTCTCTCTGACAGAAGTTACAAAAGGGACAGAAATGCTTAAACACAACTGACTTCACAAGTTCTGAGCCTGAAATTACTTGGGTGGTGCTGCAGACTTGGAAGACTCACTCTTCTATGGGACAGCAGTGAAGTTGGTTGGATTTCAGATGTACAGAGATTACCATATGAAGTTAGGCACAGCAGGTTCTAGGAAGGAATAACCTCATCCCCTCCCTATTCTTCACCCCACTAATCATAAATAGAAAGCAAAAGAGGGAAGAGAAGATATAGGAAAATACAGGAATAAGAAAAGAGAAGAGGAAGAAAAGAGAGTTAAGAGAAGAGAAAATAGGGGGAGGGGAAGATGGAGAGGGAGCAGAGAATAAACAGAGAAAAAGAAGAGTGATAAAATAGAGAAGCGTGATGAAGGAAGGTAGCTGAGGAGGACTGGCTTTCCAAACAAGGGATGACTTGTTACCTTTCCCTTCTCTGCAAGTAAGTAGCTCACGTTATAAGGGACAGGTTTATGTCACTTCCTTTTTCTAGATCTGACATGAAGGTGGTGTTAGGATTACCCAGTGAATGGTAGTCTCATGGTCAGACACTTCACAACAACATGGGGTGTGTGGTGGGAGAAAAGCAGAGCATGTCAGGACACATGAGAGGATCCAGGTGAACTCAGTGGGAAAGACTAAAGGAGGCACACAGGGTCTCTGGTCCACAATGGTGGTAAAGGTAGGAAGATCTGCACAGTCAGGGGGAGTAGACTGGGTTGCAGAAGACCACAAAAGTATAATGTCCCTGGAGGTCATGTTAGCACAACTCCGCTGGAAGCATATATACACCAGGGCTCTGGGTATGACTCAAGGCCTTGGAGACACAGAGTGTGCAATGCTGGAGAGTCTCCAAGTCTGTCAAGAGATCCCTAGCCATCAGGCTCTCCAACACTGAAGGGACTGGATGCAGTTTAGCTGCATTCATTGAAGGCTCATCAGACACAATGCAAGTAGGGTTGGCTATAATGTCCCACTTAATCCTTAAAACACCATGGGAAAAGAACTGCTATTTGTCTATTGTTTAAGAGGATATGAATTGGAGAAGATAAATAAGATGTTAAGCTAGTGAGCATCCAGTTAGTTGCCAGTATGGTCAACTCCCACACTTAAAATCCTAGCCCCTCCACCATCAGAATGTTAGCGACCAAGGAGAGTTGGAGTGAGGCTCCAGAGAGGGTCCCCCAGACAGAAGAACTGAAAGAGAAACTCCAAATATGCCTTCTAAGCTCACCTAGTCCATGAACCTGAGATGACACTCCCTCCTGCCACTGCTTGTTATTAATTCATACTGATCCATTGACTCTTCCTGCTTCCCTTGTTGTGTCAGGCTATCTTGTGGACCCTTTCAGGTCCTGCTCATCCATTTGTTCTCTCACTCCATGTTTTCCATGCTCACCTTTCAGTCTGTTCACATCTGCCTTGGTGTCTGATGTTTCAGGATCATTCATAGTGAAAGTGAACATGGCAAGTGATTTTTGGTGACCCTATGGCAACTACCTTTACAGGTGGCTGAGATCTTCAAGGCAAGGGGGTTTGTAAGGGTTGGTGGCAGAGCCATGGTTAGACTACCAAAATCTCCAAAAGGTTCATCAGCAAGTTCTGTGCCAGGAAGCTAAGTGAGGTTCTTACCCCTTCCTTATACATTCAAGAAGAAATTAATCACCCCTACCCACTTCTGCACCATTGGGGAAGCTCACTGAGCTGTCCTCCCACTCAACTTTCTCCCTACTAACCTCACATTTCAGTCTGTTCACATCTACCCTGGTGTCTGATGTCATGGTCATGCATTGTGAAAAGGGACAGTGCAAGAGAAATTTGCTGACTCCATGGCACCCACGCTACATGTGAGGACCTTGAGCTCCATGAGACAAAAAGGCTCATAAGGGATGGGAGCAGAGCTATGAGTAGAGCCCCAGATTGCCAAAGGGCTCATTAGCAGGTTCTGTGTCGGGAAGTTAGGTGATGTCCTTACCCCTTCTTTCATCATTCAAGAGGAAACAAGTCACCCTTGCCCACTTTTGCACCATTGGGTAACCTACTTACCCAGATCACAAAGTGTGGCAAACTGAATTTGTGTCAGTCTTGGTGTCCACAGGATTGTTGGCCTTGCAGGTGTAAGAGTCGGAGTAGTTTTATGAGTTGACTGTGATCTCAAGCACACCTTGGTATATGGGAAAGAGCCCTACCTCCTCGTACCAGGTGTAGGTCACAGATGGGTCAGGGACCACATATGACAGTTTTAGAAAACAACCGTTGCTCCCTTTCTGTATCTTCTGTACTTCTAGAAACTTCTTGGGTATAGGATCTGAGCAAGGGGAGGTGTTGTAAGATAAAACACTAAATTTATTATATTTAATATTACTATCTATAATAGCATCAAGGGCTTAGCCAACAAAGTTCAAAGGAGGACAGGAGGAGCACAGCAAGCAGCACAATCATCCAGAAGAGCCCTACAGGAAGTCAGGGGGCTGCTTTGCCCTCAGCATGTCCAAGCAATAGAGCTACTCCTGGGGTGAGGCTCAACTACAACCAGGTGGGGGTGCCACACACCCAAACAAACAAAAGAGGTATATGACCTCTGTGGCAGAGAAGGACTGGGATCAAGACTGGCATCCAGCCTGCCTAAACTGCCCTGGGTCCTTTCTCTAGCAATGGCTTAATTTTGACTCCTTGGCCTGTCTATCCTCTAAGAACTATTGCACTCTGGATCCACAGGAATCATGGGGTCAAGGGAACTGGCCTTTGTATGGCAAAGACCTTCCCCAGACTACAGCAGAACTACAGAGAAAAGTCTTGTGAGCCAGCACATGCAATGGGTGGCATTGTGTCTGTTGCCTGTGAGCTCACGTCCTCTCACATTTATCACAGTGCCTGCCACACAGCAAGCATTCTATAGGTATCTATAAAGAAGGGCAGCTGATCGATGGATGAGTGGTTGGATAGACAGATGGATGGATGGATTGGGTGGGTGGAGATGGATGGATGAATGGATTGGGTGGGTGGTGGTGCAGCTATTTGATAGAAGAGACAAAACACTAGCTTATTTGAGATGTTTCTGATGCAGCAAAATCACTTGCTTTGCCATTCGCTGACCCAGGCTCTACCTCAAGCAGAACTGGCTTACAAAGAATGACTCAACCTGTCCTGAGATTTTTTTTTCCCTCCTCCTCCCAGAGCATCCCCAGGGTCTCCAGGGAGCACCTCAGGGTTACACTTCATTGAAAGGAGACTTGTTCTTCAGCTTCCCTCACTCACCAAATACTTGCAGCTCAATCTTCACACACTCTTCTGTCCCATCAGTTTCCTGCATCTTGAGGATGTAGGTGCTGCTGTCCTCTCTTTGTACATTAGAGAAATGCAGCATGTCATTTTCATAAAGATGTACCTAACCCTTAAATCTAGAATCAAAATAAATTGTGTTTCCATATTCCCTTTCTACAATCTTCTGATCAGCCTTGTAAAACCAGATGATTTCTCTGTAGTCAGTCAAATGGGAGATGAATAGATTCACGTTCTCACATGAGTGGGATCTCACCGGATGTTCAGATTGACCTGCTGAGGAGAGTCATGGTGAGCCTACCTTGGAGAAGCGAAGCTGTCCAGTTTAAGCTTTGGGAAGTCGTGGGACAAGGAAGCAGGAAAAGATTGCTGGTTGGGAGCAATGATTGTGACCTGCATCAAAGGAAATGGCCCCTGATGAAGAACTCAAACAAAATTAGAGCTTTAAAGGGAGACATAGGGACAAAGATGACACTTAAAATCCATCTAAGTTTGTTTCAAATGATAATGAAAATGGCTGGTTC
>PVHY01010138.1:0-53275 GCA_004024945.1 Uropsilus gracilis
GCAATCTTAAACAGGAGACAATGGGGGGGGGGGGGTACACCCTATCACTTTCACTTTCCCCACCAAAGTTCCTCTTCTCCACACTGCCTCTTGCTCAGGCTCCATACTCCTACCAGGCCCACCTACGTTGCATCTGGCCACCACAGCCCACTATTCCCCAGTGGCCTCTGACTATGTTGGCCCCCTCTGGCCACTCTGAATCCTGAGCTCCTCTTCTCTTTTCCCCAGCCTGCAACAGCCCCAGCTTCAGGCACCTCTAACTCCTTCAAAATAGCAGTACTCCCAGGGTAACCAACAAACCTCTCCCCTGGATCTCCAGCCTGGGCTTCCCTCTGTCTCTGGGCTGAAAACAACACTCTTGCTCCCAGTTGCAACCCTGCTGCCGATTTCAGCAAACTTCTCTGCTCCAGGCTCAGCTAGTTGGAGCTACTTTGACAGCAAAAGCTGAAATCTTTGATCTAAAATCTGAGGCTGCTTAAACCCTAACCACAATGTATACATCCAGAATTACTTGAAACAAAAATTCTTCAGATTGTTCATCCTTACCTATACATTCAGCGATGTCAATTACTTAACACTGCCAAATGTTTCTCAGCTTCCAGGTGTAACTCTTGCTAATACTGCCCCTTTCTAGGGTGGGGAGGAGCTATGTGATCCTGTGTTGCAAGATGAACTACAAAGAGAGATGAACTACAAAGTTAATTTGTTGTCTTTTTTCTTAGCTCTGCATCCACTCAAATCCTCCCTGACCTCTAAAACACTGTGTATCCTTTGTGAGAGGTGGATCACAGAGACCAGGGACATTGGATCAATGGTTTACAGTTTCAAGGGTCAAGTGGAAGGTGTGAGATATGGTTCTCCAGGGGTCGGAGTAGTGTTGGGGGCAGGGTGGATAAAGGCATGTTTAAGGCTGTGGGTCACTCAACCCATGCCAAGCACCAGCTCCCAAGGGGCAGAGGGTGATTATGGGTTACTGAATAAACTGTTTTGGTGGTGGGGGCTGGACACTCATACTCTATGCTCTGAGCAGCAGCCCCATTTGACCAGGTTATGGTGACGCTGACCCCACCCAATGCCTCAGCTCTCCTTGACATACATGGTGCCTTGGATCTGCGCCCAACCCATCAGGTCACACCTGGACCAAGGTGGGACTCTCTCCCAAAATCACTCTCCTATTTGTCCCTTTTTTACTCTTTCTGCTGGGGACAGTTTTTCCTTACCTTCCTTTCCTTTTTCTGATACAGGGGTAGTGGTGCAGTTGAAAATGGTATTGGGCAGCATATGCCCTGGTGTGCAGGGTCTGAGAGAAAGACCAGGGCGAAGAAGAAAGGAGAAATAAAGGCCACATAAAAAGGGGAAGAGCACATAAAAAAGAGGGTGTAAAGCCGGAACCCCAATATGGGCAATATTAAAATTTAAGCACTGGTGCTATATCAGCTGAGTCTGAAAAACACAAGAGGCAATAAATGGCCTAATAGGGTAAGAGTACTTCCTTCTTTTACTTTGTTGCAAATCCCAGGTGGGGATGAGAAAATGATACTCCAAGAGGGTGTGTGAGGGGAAATTGTTTGGAGCCTCTGGTTTTCAGGAGGAAAAAAAAGGAGATAAAAGGAAAGGAGGTGAGAGTAAGGGAGAGAAGCTTGATAATTGGCAGGCTGGTAAAGAGTAGCTAAGTACCCAGTCTGGCAGAACCCCCCTGGAAGAGTGAGCTGGTGTAGCGAGGTACTATGGTATAAGAGCAGCTGGTGTGGAGTGTGGCTCTGCAGAAAGGTGGCATGGGAAACTGGTAGCTGGACATAGCCAGAGATTTGGAAAGCTGATTTGTGCATCAGCATTTGTTGAGTTTGAAGAGCCTTGGAGAAGTAGAGCAGCTTTGAATGCTAGAGAAAGAGGAAGCAAAGAGAAGACCCTAGAGAAAGACTGGAATTTGCAGAGTGCCTGTCTCAGTTTGGAGGGGCAAAGGGGCACCATCATGGACATGTGTCTTTGGGACCTTTGGGACTGAGAATGGTGACTGACCTCTTGTGGCTTTGAGGGCTTTTTGTTATCCCTGTTGATTTTCTTTGTAAATAAAACCCTGTTAAATTGCATCTGACTGGCAACTGCTATGCGAGGGTGGTACGAACCTGAGGGAACCTGGGTAGCAGAAGCTCCGTTTTAAAGTGCCACTTGTTTGGCTTGTTGGTTGGAGGCTTCTGCCCCATTTTGACCCAATTTCAGAGCTAGAGATAGGAGGGAAGAGATGACAATGGCGGACTGAAAGAACAGGCCCATGTGACCTGGCCGTGGGAAGCCCCCTGACAGAGTGAGCTGGTGGTGGCAAAGAGCCATGGTAGAGTGACCGGCAGAGAAGTAGCTGGTATGTAATGGGATGTCAGAATGGCAGGCTGGGCGTGACCAGGGGCTGCTGAGGGCAGGCCTGGCGAACTTGGCCAGATGCCACTGGGTGGGCCTAGTAAAAGAAGCTCGTGGAGCAACAGCAAGGTGGTGTGTAAGGTAGCCGGAAAGCTGGTACCTGGAAAGCCAGAGATTCGGAAAGCTGGTTTTTGCATCAGCATTTTTTGGAAAGGTTAGAAGGGCCTTGGAGAAGCAGAGCAGATCAGAGCACTGAGGAGAAAAGAGGGAAAAGAAAGACTGAACATTGCAGGGTGTCTGCAGGTTTGGAGCGACACCATCTTGGATGTGTGTTTGGGAACTTTGGATTAAACAGTACTTGAGGTAAAATAACTGACTGCTTGTCAGTTATTGTCAGGTATTAAGGAGTTTTCATTTTCCTGGTTAATTTTCCTTGTAAATAAAACTCTTGTTTAAATTGCATTTGACTGGCAACTGCTACATGCCAGTGATGTGAATCTGGTAAGAAGCTGGGCAGCGGAAGCCACATTTAAAAAATGCCACTTTTTTCCTGTGGCTTGTTGGTTGGAGGCTTTTGCCCCATTTAAACCTGATTTCACTTCCTTGGAGAGGCTGGAATTCTACCAGCCTCCCCAATGTCAGTCTCGTTGCTCAGTTCCTCTGATGCCATCTCATACTTCACAGATCTTCCCAGTCTTTCCTGCAGCACACTGTCACTCTCTCTCTTATTTGCCATCTTTCCTCTCCAAGGACTTGAATCACTTTTTTATGGTTCAAATTAGAGCAAGGCACATTTAAAAGACTGAGCTCCAAAAAAATGAAAGAAAAAAGAGAATTTTAGCATTGATAAGGCTGTGGAGACTAATTTGAACACCTGTAAATTGATACATTAAAAAATCATCAGTGTTAACTCTTTTGTGAAGTTTTGTTTTCTGTTTGGGAAAAGATTTTTTAAATCAATTTAATTGAAGTATAAAATGCACACATTCGAAGTTTACAGTTCATTTAATCTTCACAAATGTACATAGATGTGTAAATACCATCACAATGAAAATATATAACATCTATATTCAGAAAGTTCGCTTGTGCCTTTTGCAGTCAAATGGCTCACATTCATTGCCTTAGGCCACCTCTGACCTGATTTCTATCATTATAGATTAATTTTTAGTATTCTTTTCCACAGTGTGACTCCATGTGTGATTCCACATGGACTCACACAGTATGTGCACTTGGAGATTTTGTTTTGATCAGTAAGTTTTCAAGATTTATTCATGTTGACACTGTGTTACAGTGATTCGTTTCTTCTTGTTGCTGAGTCTTATTCCATTGAATGAACTAGCACAATATTTCTCCATTTATCTATTGATGAACATTCTAATGATATCTAGGTTTCTTACTATTTTGATAAATGCAGAAGTCTTCTGCAAGACATGTTTTTTTTCTCTTGAATGGCATGACAGTTTTACCAATTTGGTCATTTTGACATGTGACATCAGGGGGGGAATCACGGTATCAAATTTTAGAGGAAATTACAGCTAAATAAAACTGGGAACATTAAAACAAGATGTTATAAAAAGAAGACAGCATTAGGTAGGTTAGAATTTAGAAAATTATATGTTAATTAAAATGACAACTACCAACTACACCAAACCCTGAGAAGTTATTCAAAGCATATGCAATAGATAAGACTTTAAAATAGCAAGCATGCCAAGATTATTTTCTGAAACTATTTATTTGGGTGAGTAAAGATTTCACATCAACTGCCCTGCCCCACCTTCCATGGTGTAGAATGTAAATAGGCAGTGGAATTTTTCCACAGTAGTTCCTGAGTGCCCACGATGTGCTGGGCTCGTTCCGGAACTGGGGATACATTGGGAAGAAGAGAAGCCAGCTCCCTGCTCCTAGGGCTGGGAGTGGAGACAACAGGGAGAAAATGTTTATTTGAGACAGAGGAAGATAGTTCCGGTAATACATTTACTGGAAAAAGGCACACAACTGAGATGTTCTCTTCTTTTGGACAAGTCCCTTCCTGAAGGGCTGGCTGAGACCCGCTGAACTTTTGCATTTCTATGGTTGATCCTCACGGAGTGGAATTAGAATCCACGTCAGCACTTGTGCTCCAAACTCTCCCCTACCCTGTACCCCACTTGGGTGCTCCACTAGCCTGGGAGCTAAGGTGACCTCATCCTTTTGATTTATGGCGGTTGGTGGGACAGGAATTGGATGGAGAACCTGTGAGATTGCCTAGCTCTGGGGTTAAGTCCACATGTTTACTGATTGCCCTAAGGTCCACACCTATCTTGGCATTGAAGAGCCAGACCTTTGGGCCCTGGTAACACCCCCAGGTCAGGGACCAAAATTAGACTTGGACTTGGAGGTTTTAGGTAAAGGAGTTTTGTGCAAAATATTTTCCAAACTCTTCCTGGATCATGTCACAGCCAGGTCACTAGGCCCCACCCTCAGCTCCTTCCAAAAGTCACTGCACCCTGCAGCCGCCAGAGCTGCTCTGCTAAAGGTAGTTCTCATCTAGACATGGCGCTGCCCTGTGCCCTCGCAGTCCTGAGCCTCCTTCCTCTGCTGAGCGCCCAGAGCCCAGAATGCGCCAACCGCACGGCAAAACCAATCACCAATGCCACGCAGGATCTGATGAGTGCCCAGCCCCTGTTGGCTGCAGTCAACCCCTTCCCATGCATCCTGGGATGAAGTTCTGACAGCCAGATGGGCGTCATTTCATTGCCTACAAACTCAGATGTCCCATTGCAAGTTCTGAGCACAACAGAGCTAAGCTCAAAGGAGGCCATCTGGGCTGGGGTACTGGTCTCCGGAGTGGTCTCCTGCCTGTCCACTTCCACTTGGGACCCCAGACTTCAAAGTGGAGGGGGGAATCTGCCTGAGATTCATCCCAGGTGAACATCAAGGACTCAGGTCCTTCCTCCATCACCACTGCTTCTCCCCAGATATCTAGAAAGTAGTTCTATGTCGCCAGGATCTTCCTCCTCCCTGCTTTCAATCAGTCGGCTAGATCAGTGCCTGCAGCCTACTTTTACTTTACCCCCAACCATTTGGAGGACAAGATGTATATCAGAGAGTACCAGACCATATTAAGAGTCCCGCATGCCCCAACTTCCAGCTATTACTCCCAATTGGTGGGCTTGAGCAAATCCTCTCCCTCCTTGGACTTGGCAGCCATGACTGCCAAGGGGAGGGTGATGGCATGGGGAGCAGTGGCCACCCTGCTCTTGCCTCATGATTGTCCCCTTCTCCTTGACCATCTTATTGCTTTCCTTCCCGGCTGTGTCTGGCTCCAGCGGGGACCAGTGTGCTTATAACGACACCTTCCTGTTGATCCAGTGGCAGAATGGGACCATGTCAAAAGACAGTAATGGACAGGGGGAGGATAGGGATGGACTGGGGTGGAGCATGGATCTGCCTCAAAATGGGCAGCTGGGGCCAAGGCCGGCCCTGATGGCTTTGGACATAGAGAACATAGGAGAAGGCCCTCGTGCCTGCAGACAGCAGATCAGTCATAATTACAAGATTTTAACACTTGCTTGTCCAAGCACTGTTAGAAATGCTTCACATCAATGAGAACTTCAATCTCACCAGCAGCCCTAGGGGGATATTACTGTGATTCAATGAGGACAAGGAGAAACAAAGGGGTTGAGTGGTCTCCCCAGCATCTCACAGGATGCAATTAGGAATAGATTCAAACCCAAGGCTGACTCCAGAGTTGCCTCTCTTTCAACCACCCCCTCCCTGGGCTAAGCATGGCCACCTGTGTGTTGAGGAGACAGCTTCACACTTGTCCCCATCATCACCGCAGAGAAGGCATCTAGTAGGAGCATGCAAATGCCACAGCATTGGGTGGACACCCCTGTGCCCCAGGCTCTTCCCTGGGACCTGGTCACCCTTGCAGATGGTGAGGGACTCTGACAGCGTCTCTCTAGGAGTCTCCTGTGATCACGGCCCCACTCAATACAAGGCCAGGGGGCATAGGAGCTGGGCCTGGTGACCTGACCTTCAGGGATGGGCTCTTGTGGCCCTGAGCATGACCCAGTTTCCTCACCTGTGACTCGTGAACAGTGCACTATGACCCCACCCCAGTCTCACCCAGAGGCTTTCTCCTGCAGAAAACGGCACGCTATTTTATACCCACCTGCGGCAAACCAAGACTCCCCAGACCTTGATGTTTTCCTACTTTCCAGATGATAGGCAGAACATGGGAGTGTCCATCTTCTGTAAGTACCCCTCAAGCTCCCATCCCACCAGGCTTCCCTGAGGACCATTCCCTCCTGGGCTTGGGTCCCCAGAAATCCATCCCTCCCTAGCTTGTTCCTCTGATTCCTGACACCTTGAGTCAGACCCTTACTCCTTCCTACAGCTGACAAGCCCCAGTTGAACGAGGAGCAGACAAAGGAGTTCCACAAAGTCATTGAGTGCCTGGGCATGGACAAATCAGAAATCATACACACTGATGAGAAAAAGGTGAGAGCAAGGGGCACTGGGTGTGTGCCCATCCTGAGGGCGATCCCACGATGGGCAACCCCAGAAGCCCAGAGAGGGAAAGCTATCAGCCAAGACCAAGATGTCCTGCTCCAAAGCACCTGCCTCACTGAAGGGACAATGAGCCCCCCTGAGGCGTAGGTTGAATGAGAATCCAAGTTGGAAAGCCAGTGGGGAATCAGGAAGGATGCAGGTCAGATGGGCAATGCCAGAGGCTGCCAGGAGGGGGCAGCACAGCCAAGGACTAGCAGTAGGCATTTGGGGAAGAGGCAGGCAGGGAAATATCACTGAGCCTGCCTGCCACACCACAGCTTCTCATACTGACACCAAGGGGGTGGACACTGGGGTTTTTCGAATCCCAACAAGTCCAGGTCTGCCACCCCAACTCTTGCTCTGAGAAATAGTTGTATAATGGCTTTTTTTTTTTTTTAAGAGACTAGGTCTCACTATGTTTCCATAGACTCAAGGGATCTCTAGTCTCAGCCTCCCAAGGCTGGGATTTCAAGCATGTACCACCATGCCCCGCTATTGTTTTGAGACTAGATTTTGCTATGTCACCTGGGGTAATCTCAAACTTGTGGATTCAAGCAATTCCTAGCCTCTGCCTCCCAAGTAACGGCCTCCTTAATACTTTATTCAAACCTGTGTTAACAAAGGGTTTTCCTGGCTCTTACCCTATGCAATAATCTCTGATCACAGCGATCAACTGGCTACACTTAGATGAAACACTTTCATGGTTATGAAAATGAAGGCATATTCATCAGATTTCCCCTGAAGTTATCTCTTCTGACCACTGGTGGCACCATCACCTCCTTGCTCCCAGGAGCCCTTAGAAGGGCTGGTGAACACAGGCACTGGAATTGGTCCCCTGGCCTGCAGCCTGTCACTCCACTACTGACGGTAACCTAGGACAGGCCACATGGCTGTCCCAAGCCTCAGATGCATCATCTGTGATATGGAGGTTTTGTGAGGGATTTGACCAAGGGCAAAAGTTACATGCTCAGGACACGCCAGCATTTTAAAATGTTTGAGCCCCCATTCTGGACGTGAATAAGCTGAGGTTCAGAGAGGGAAAGTGACTTTCCCAAGGTCACACAGCAAGGAAGTGACAGAGTGTGGGCTGCCACCCTGCATGGGCCAAGCCACAGTTCAGAGCTCAGCCCATTCCTCCGGTCAGCAGATCTCACCCCCCCACAACACCTCCGAACCCATGGTGTTTCTTCCTTGCCCTCTTCCAGGATATGTGTGGGCCTCTGGAGAAGCAGCACGAGGAGGAGAGGAAGAAGGAGCAGGAAGGGGCCAAGGAGGACTCAGCATAGAGTCAGACCCTCAGGGAATGTTTGGGTTCATTGCCAGTCTTTTGTCCCATCTTCATACCTCAGTTCTCCCTCAGATGTATCAATAAAGCCTACATTTGGCATAGAAAGGTGGTCATTTGCTCACTCACTCATTCATGATGAAGCCAGTCTTGAGTGGGCCTTGGCTGGCCGTGGGGTGAGACCCTGGCTCTGGCTAGGCTGGAAGCCCCCATTAACACCAGCACCTGGGTGGGGTAGATGACCAATACCTCATTGGCTGTAGAAGTCCAGATTATCAGAGTTTCTTTTATGGTGGGAATCTGGCAGAACTTCCTGGAAGGAGCAGATATCTAAAACAGCCTCATAAGATTAGGAGCTTGATAACACTTGCTGTTCCTGTCATAAGCCAGAGAAATGCTTAGGGGACATCAGGCAGACATACTAAGTAGAAGTTGAGGTGGCTAAGGGTCGCAAGAGCTCATGCATGTGGTGCCATTCGTGAGGGCCCCTAGTGCAGGCCTCACTATAGCCCTCTGGGGAGGGTGAGGGATGGCTGACAGGAGGCTGTTGTGAGTGTTCTGGTGAGGCTCTTGTTAGGGCCAAGGCAGGGCACTGGGGATAAGGAGGACTTAGGGCCTAGGCTACAGGGCCTGTTTCTCCCTATGACGGGTAATTAGAGTGTCCACCTGACACTACTAAGGAAGATAAGACACCTTCAGGGTGAGGTTGGCCCCAAGAAACCAGCTGATGTCTTGCAAATGTGTTTGGCGACCTTGAGATGAGCCTTGTCTGAGGCAGGACCACTAAAGAGGATGAGCACCTAAAGCTAGGGATCTGGCAAGGAAGCGGGCTCTCTACCAGCCCCAGGGCTTTGAGATTTATGGTCACATGAGGAAAGCAGCACTACTGAAGTGACTAAAAAAACACACCAAGCAAATGAGGATGCTTGGAGCTGATCCATGGATGAGCAGCTGAAGCCATGTAGAGTGACAGGACCATGGCCAGCACCCAGCACCCTGTGTGTCTCCCCTCAAAGGGCCAAATGCACAGACTCAGACCCAGCACCCTTTGCGCAAAGTGGGGGCTCTGCCCAGGTGAAGCAGGGTGGGCTACTCAGGTCGGTTTTCAGCTCCGCCATCAGCCTCTCCAGCCACCAGCTGCGCCGTGCTCGCCTCTCCGGCTCCACTGCCTGCACATGATACTGTGGTCTGCTTAGGGTGCTTGGGAGCAAGAGCTCGGGGCACAGATGCCTATGATGATAGACGCAGATCCCTGGGCTGGGTGGAGACGTCAGAGAGCATGAGACATGCACATGAACACAGCACATGGGCCAAGCGTGCAAGGGAGAAAAGGAGCTATTTGCAGGGGCTTAATTAGCTACCTCCCTACCTACTGGTCTGCCTGTGTGGGTTTCCTGCTGTAGTAGTGAGGGCCTGTAAACCTATGGCAAACTCTACAGTTCTCTTTTTGCCTGAATCAACTAGGCTGGGGAGCATGCTCGGCTCCATCCCGGCTGCCCCTTCTGATCAACAGCCCCAGATTGTGAGCTGAGCCTAGCCTCCCAGAGAAGGGGCTGCCTCAAGAGTCTCAGCTCCCACCAGGACCCTCCCCCTCGCAGGGTTTCTTTCAGCAAAGGGCTTTTTGTAACTCTCCTAAGAGGTAACCAGTTGAAAAGGAAAGATTTATTTTTGCTTTATTTAAGAGCGATACTCATTTTTCTTTATTTGGCCTCATAACGAAAATAGAATCTTAAATGCTTCAAATATACAAACATCACTGATGCACACACATTCTAGAAAATGCTGAGGTACGCGCTGCTTGGGGCTTGGGGGAGCAGAAGATGGCCTGACCTCCCACTCACAGATTGGGATGGCAGGTAGCTGGCCACTCACCATACTCCACAGGGATCCCAGGTGAAGGGCAGGGAGCTCAGGATGAGGTACCAAAGGGGGCTGGGGGCATCTCCCCGCAGACCCATGGGGAAGGCCTCTCCAACTATGGAGAAGCTGGGAGTATGTCATCCTGAGGCCCAACATTCCAAGATATCCCATGGCCTCAACCTGGCCTACCAACTGCTAGTCACCTGGAGAAGGTCTCTACCTCTGAGACACCTACTCCCGGGTGGCTGGTCACAGGCAGGGGCCCGGTCTGCAGTAGAGAGCCTGACCCTTTCCCTTCTCAAATCTGGCCTCCATGAGGAGCCAAGACCAGAAAAACTTGTTAAAAAAATAATCTATCTGCATACAAAATACACATTATTAGCAGGAGGTGGGCTAGGGCGGGAGGACAAGAGACGCCCAGACATTCTGTCTGGGCAGAAGGCGACTGGAGCCTGGCACAGCCACCAGGGGTTGGTACCTAGGAAGGTGCTTCCTTGAGGACTAGATGTGTCTCCGTTATGACAACAGACTGGCCAGGCAGGGCCTGTGCTGGACCCCTCCCTCCTCCATACTGGGGGCCTGTGGGGCCTTCAGGAGAAGTTCCAGCTGGCTCTGGTCTGGGGACAGCAGTGAGCTGCCACCCACCTGTTGCTCTCTGAGGCTGTCCACTCTGAGCCTTGTGGCCTCAGAAGAGGCAGGAGCCCCGCAGGCTGCGGACTTGCCGCAGGTCGGCTGACAGGGAGCGGCTCATCTTCTTGGTGGTGGATCGGACGCTCTCAGCAGCCTGCACGGCTTGGTTCAGGGCCTTGTTGAGCTCCTTCAAGTCCTCCAGGTCTAGCTGGATGGAGCGCCGGTGTCCCCGGGAAGGCCGGGAGGAGGCTGAGGGGGGCCACTCTGTGGCTGGCTGGGCTGAGGGAGCTGAGGTAGATCCTGGGGGCGCAAAGTACCTGGGGGGAGAGAAGTAAGCACTTCCATCACCATGAAAGGACTGGGTGGAGCCAGGAGCCACCATTTGGAAGCTACTCTGTTCTAAAGCTCCATCTCTGGTCTCAGCTTTTTTATGTCTAAAATGGGGACCGACCCAGCACAGGTGTGTTAGTTCAGTTCAAATCCAGTTTGTTTAATGACTTACTGACAAATACATGTGCCTTAGGCCCTGGGACTACCTCGGTTACTTATTAAACACCCCACCCCACCACCTTCTTGGGCTTCTGAGACCCAGACCTCCTGGAGACCGGATCACCCCAGGTTCCACAACAAACCCCCTTCCTCAGACAGGCAATACATGGGGTCCCACTTGCCAAGGGAAGCACTGGGGAAACAAAACAGGATTCTCAAATTGGGGGGCTGGTGCCCTCACTGAGGTCAGCAGCAGGTGGGAAGGGTGCTCTTCCCAGTCTGGATTTGTAGGAATGTGGAGGTGCCGCTGAAAGTTCTGGTGAGAATGGGTTGAGACATGAACACAAAATAGCCTTATTAAGCTCCCAGCTAGAGCAGATTAGTAGATGCTAACACACACCTACCACCTGAGTCCAATGAATGAACTTCTGGATCCAATTCTCTCCGTCAAGGACAAACTCATGGAAGTTCTGAGTGCCCCCACCCTAGAGTAACACCTTCTGTTAATCTGATGACAAGTTGGATTCTAAAATTACCCAGAATGCCCCTGTAGAGTGGAAGCTACCAGAAACACCCTCCTGGCTGGAAAGCCTCTGGTGCAGGGGGCTAGAAGGCCGCTGACCAGCAGGTGGCAGCACAGGCCCGTCCACTCTCAAGCCTGGCCTCAGCCACTGAGGAGCCTGAGGGGATATGCCTGCTCAGTGCTGAGGGGTCCTGAATGGGATCCTGGAACACAAATGGGACTCAAGAAAGAACCACAAAACCCGGAATAAACCAGAGACTCCACTAGTCATGAATGTACCACATGTCAGATGTTACAAAGAGGGGAAACTGTAGTATGTGTGCACACAGTGGGGATACACAGGAACTCTACCATCTGCCTAATTTCTCTATAAATCTAAGACTATTCTCAAAATAAACTTTTTGAAGTGCGTTACCAGCTTGCTGAGAAGATCCTCAAAGAAATGGATACTGGTTAGGAATCTAGATCTCTGTGAGGCTATAAACTCCCAGAGGGCAGACACTGCCTGTTCGTCACTGCTGGGTCCGCAGGCTCAGCACTCTCCGATACACAGGGAGCGTTCAGCGTTTGTTGAGTGACTACATGAGTGTCAGGCTTGCACTGCATATTGCACAAGGGGGAAACAGGAATACACAGCGTCTGGGTCTCAGCTGCCTGACACAGGTCTGAATGCTAATTACCAAGCCATTAAGGTGGTGAGGCTGGGAGGGCTGCAACAAAGGGTACTTACACAGTGCCTGATGGGTAAGGCATCACCGGAACTGAGGAGACGTAGGCAAAGGAGGGAGGGGCGGGTGTCAAGGGCGCAGCTGCCAGATACCACAGTCCAGCGGGAGGCCGGGATGGTGACCCTGTCCGCTTGCTCCTCTGCTTGGGGCTGGACGTTGAAGAGGTATTTTTTCTCGTGGTGGCCTTTTCTGGCCCTGTCAGGGAGGACATTGGATACACAGTGTGACTCTGTGGGAAGGTCTAGCCGAGAATAAGAGCCCCTGATCCTGCCACCTACCACCCCATTATGGTGGCCATACTGGTCACGAGGGGAGGGTTTCTTTGAGAAACATCCGCTGCCTGGTTGGTTCGACCAATCCAGGGTCCTGAGCCCCGTATCTAAGCTGGCTGAAGGGAAAACCCAGCCTGTCCCTACCAAAGGTGGCTGAGTCCGGGCTGGCTCCCTCTGAGGGAGAGGCAGCTTGACCACACAGGGGACACTGCACAGCATCAGTGGACATTTGTCCCAGGGCAGCACGTCTGGCGGCAGCACCACCTGGAAGAGGAAGAAGAGACACCAGGAGAGAAATGTCTAAGTCTTTGGATACCCCACACACGCCCGCAAGCAAAATCATCTGAGGTTGTGGGAGATGGAGTGATTTCTGGGGTCTCGGAAGCTGTAGTTTCAGTTGGCTCCTGAGCCCAGACTGCAGCCCTCGAGCTCCTCCACAGGGAAACAGGCCCACCATGCCCCCTCCCTGGGCCCAGGAGTGCCCTCAGGGAGCAGCAGGAGGGCTGGCATCCTTGTGTCCCTACACATTATCCACATCACATCGGAGTGATTCTGGGGCTGCTCTGCTCCCAGCCTCAGTGAAGTGGCCACTCTCTCTGGAGCCCTCCAACCCCACCCTTGGCTGAGCTATGTGCCCCCCATCCCAGCCTAAGCTTCCCAGTCTCCACATGGGTCACTGCGCCTTGTCACTGCTTCACAGAAAAGTCCGTGGGGACAGGGCCCAGTCTGGGAAGAACCTGGCTAGGAAGATGGATGACAGGCCTGATGGGACTTAAGCTAAAGCTGAGAAATAAGGTGGTAAGGAGCCAGGGCGCTGGAATCACAAAGATGCACATGTACCTTGACCATAAAATGGGCACAGTGATAAAATGGGTAAGACCTGCTTCGTAGAGTTGTACAGACTGATGTTGGTAAAGCCCTGAGAATGACGGTCTGTACAGCAGGGGATTTAATAAAGGATGCTTCCATCAACACTGCTTGAAATGACCTCATCTCCAGCCTTTCCATTAGGAATGTGGGAACTCGGGCTCAGAAGTTAAGGAACTTGCCTAAGATCACAGAGAAGAACCTGGACTTAGAACATGGTGTTTCTATTCTCAGCACTGCTCTACCTTGTTGATTTGGGAGGAAGGAGAGGAATAGAGGGAGGTGGAGGGGAGATGAGACATAATCAGCACTGCCAGCCCTCTGCTGCCCAGCACCCCCTTGTCAGGAAGCATCGGGAATTTCCTAAATCACACCCATGGATTCTGTGGGTCAAGGTCAAGGAGGGTGGCTTCAGGCAATGTCACCTGGAGCGATAGGTGTGAGGGCAGGATACCTGGGGGAAGCTGACAAGCCCAGAAACATCCTCTTGGTTAGAGCTTTGCCCCACCCCTGTGCATAGCGCAGGTCCTTTCTCTGACCCAACTGTACCGCCCCTGAAAGAAGGTGGCCTCCCTGCCCTGGTCACGCCTCCAGATACCTCCTCTTTACCTGCATCCTGGTTGCTATCAGGATGACAGTGGGAACAGGTGTGTAGGCCACTGCCTCTTGGGGTGGTTTTGGAGGTCAAAACATGGTACTCTTGACCTGAGGAGGGAGCCAGAACAAGCAGTGTCAGTGTGCTGCATGGAGGCAGAATTGGGGAGCATTTGGTGTACTGCTCTCTCCTCTTCCTCCAAATACTAACAGTCATTCTGTCTCTCATACACACTCATACACCTGTGCAAGGACACACACATTGTCACAATGTGCACAAATGCATGCACACATGCAGGTACAACACACTTAACCCATTTACTTGTTTTGAAAAACTCCAGAACCCCATCTCCTCTCACTTAGGTTCCAGCTGCCTTGTTCTTCACATTCACAAGCAAGCAACCTGAGCTCAAAAGAGGCCAGGAAGTCCTTTAGGCTTCGAAAGAGGCCAGGAAGTCCTGGGAGCCAGAAACAAGGCTTGCTGGGTAGCGTCAGAGTGGCTAGCATCTTTGGGGGGCATTTCTCCCCATTGCTCCAGGTGGGGACAGTCAATGTGGGCTGTGTAGGCTTGGTGGGATGACTGAGTGGAGCCAATTCATGCAGCAGGCTTAGAGGGGTCCTCACCCAGCCTGCCAACCTGCAGACTCATGCCTGAGTCTAAGACCTTCACAGGGTGGGTTGAGAGCAGCACTTACTCCGGCAGATGCATCAAAAAAGACCTTCAGAGAAGCCTGACTACAAGCTTCTATTTCCTGGAACATGTCTGGTACCCACCTGGTACTGGCACATGGCACAGGGCCCTGAAATGGCTGCTGGCTCACCTCTGACTCCTCAGCCCTGCTGGCACCCTCAGGTTCCCCATGTGTGTCTGGTTTCCTGCCTGGTCCCCAGCACTCAGCACATGAATATGAGGTTAACCGCCCTCGCTCCCAGTGAGGTATGGCTGGGAGCCACGTTCTATGACAGACTTACTCACTACGATCATTTACACATGAACTATAGTTGCTCCTCTGTTACTGTCTTTGCTGTGCTGTCAGAGTCCTGGCAGTAGGGGTCTTGATGGTAAGTTTGCCTGTGGAACCGCAGGCTCTCATTGCCCGGAGTACCACAGACTCAAGTAATCCCCAGCCTCAGCTTCCCAGGTAGCTGGGATTACAGGCGTGTGCCACCACACCCAGCCATTTTTTTTGGAACTAGGTCTCGCTACGGGCCCCAGGTGGGACTCGAACCGCGATCCCTAGCCCCAGCCACTTCATAGGCTGAAGCTTACAGGCACGAGCCGCCATGCCCGGCCTCAGCAGGAATTTCTTAAGCCTCTGCATGATCAACCAGCTGAATGAGCTGAGCAACCACAGGTGGGTCCCAGATGGGCAGGCAACTGAAACTGCTGAACAAATGCTTGAATGAATGCACTGATGCAAACAACCCCGCAATGGCTTTTGTCGCGCAGAACATAAAGGAAAAAAGGATGGTCCCAGGGCTAATGGGAGAGATCACTTAAGACAGAGGAGAGACCACCCTGAGGACTATGGGCACTCTAGCACCCCTCACCTACCCACCTGTGTACTGGCCCCGGAAGGTGACCCTGTCTGGCCGTCCAGCACTGCCCCCTCCTCTCTTTCGGTCTTGAATTGCCTGTGGACTGTCCTCAGTGGTCCTACTCTTCTCAGATAACAGCTGGGGGGAGGTTGGCTCAGATTCAGAACCTGGGGTGAGAGTCAGGGACATCAGAGCATGTGAGTGGGGGCATGGGGCACCTACCTCTGGGAGCTGGGTATCATAGTTCAGGCTCTGGAAAACTTGGGTTTTAACTCCAGATCTTAATAACAACAGCTGGCACATCCGAAATCCTGCCCTTGCCACGCCCTGGCCTAGATGCTTTGTGTGCGCCCCATCATGCAACCTTGCAACCATCTCAGGAGGATGACGTGATGACTACGGTGCTGGTAACTGCAACTGCACAGAGCAGGCAAGCAAGTTAGCTGAGCTCACACAGCCAGGAGGGAGGGAGCAGTCCAAACCCCACTACTGACCCCAAAGCTACGTTCATCCAGGCAAGTCCCTGTGTCTGTGGGTTCGGTGTCTATCAGCAGGATGTGGATCATGGAACCCATTCTGCAGAAAAGATTAAGGGGGTTGATGGATACAGCAGGTCCTCGCAAGAACAGAGGCCATTACTGGACATGTGCTGTACTTCAGGGCACTACAACTGCCTCAAGCAGACACAGAGGACCTTCCTACGTCTCCTTCAAGGTTCTCATTGCGGTTCCACCACCGATGCAGTCTCCAGAAATCAGCCCCGGCAGGCAGTAGTCACTTACTCAGGGACAGTCGGGGCACATTCCGGGGCACCGAGGAGGACCTGGCGCGCCGCCTTCCCGCGGGGACAGCTTGCTCTGCCCCTCTAGGCTCCCTAGGCAACCGCTCTGTGGATTTACTAGCAAAAGAGAGAAAGAGATGATGTCACTGCAGGTTGCATGTACCCTTTAATGACAGCGAGAAGGTCAACCTGGAATGAAGCTTATTGCAGAATGGGGTGGGGAGGCATGGGAAGTCAAAACTGGAGTGAGAATCACAGAAAATGAGACACTGAGCCTCTCTGACCCAGTTTCCTCATCTGTGAAATGAAAGATAACAGCAATCACCTTGGAGGTTGCTGGAGGCATTAATGAGACCATGTCCATAAAATGCGGAATCAAAGCTCCTCCAACAGAAACATGCAAGGGAAGTTTGCTAATTTTATGTCATCACCATGCATGGCTAGAGTGTAGAGGGAGAGGGCGAGCTTCTGGGAGATGTCCCAGCTCTTCAGATGGTGCCAAGGTCAGGAGCAGTCACTGGACCATGCTTTATTATTGCCATGTGTTTAATATAGCCTTTGCGTTCAATGTTCCACAGTAAAGAAGAAAATCCCAGAGTGAAGAACGACTGAACGTGTGAGAGTGTGAATGGGAGTGTCCAGCTTCATGTCCCTGGGGCAAGCCAGCGGCCACTGAGTCCACCTGTGCAGCCACCAGGGCTCCACCAGAGGGTGGGAATTGTGGGGTCACACACCTGCCATAGTGGGTGCTCCAGGCAGCTGAGGAATCTGCTGGCCGGTCCCGGGCCCTGGTGGGATGCTCTAAAGTGGACACCGGGCGTGTCGGGCTGCTTTGGAGTGAGCGGTGCAAGCTGTCCTCCAGTCGCAGCCGCAGCCGAGACACTTCCTCTTGCAGTTCTCGGATGGCCTGGCTGCAGTGGGGGTGCAGACGGGACAAGAACAGATGGCGATAAAAAGGATGGTGGTCACTCCCAAGCGGTTCCCAGTGTAGTAGCCGGAGTCCCCTTGGAACGGGCACAGGGCCCAGCTGCTGTTACTGTATTCTGACCCACCCTGTGCATCCATGCTGTTCCCTAAGGGTCTTGGCACTCTGAGTGCATGCACTTGTGCACCGAGCAGAGCAGAACTTCCCTGACACTTGGCGCCTAACACAGAGTCTCTGAGTGGCCATCCTGAAACACCCGTGACAGGGGCGCAGAGTAAAGAGGGTGCAGAGTAAAGAGGCGCTGGTTACTGCTCCACTTTGAAGGTGGAATTCTTAGCTCTGGCCTGGCCTTCCCTCCTCTACCCCCTTGGACAGAAAATTTAACTCTCTCTTGGCTGGGCTCCTTCCCAATCTTCCTCAGTCCTCCCCTGTTAGGAGTCGCATGTGGAATGAAGAAGAAATTGAGATGGAAGAGACTGATAGCGATCTGTGAGGCCAGCCCACAGAACGGGGATCCTAGGGAGCATGTCCAGGTCCAACTTTAATGAAGTTGTGAAGCCCCTTATATACCCCAACAAGGAAATGTTACAGTGATGTCATGAGGAAGTAGCAAAGTGAAGGTGACATGCAGCAGGGAGGATGGGGGGATGCCCAATAATAGGAGAATTGACTGTGGGGGCAACAGTCATTACTAATAGTTCATATGTTTCTTGGGACGTTCCCAAGAGGTGAGGAAGCTGGGTTACAGGTGAGAGATGTGCTGTTGCCCACCCTCTAGTGTGCCAGAGGGAGCTAGAGAGATAGCAGGTGTTCTTCGTATCTGAAGCTCCATCTCTCTACCTGCTTCCATGTTCCACACTCCCCCAACCCAACCACTTCTTTCCTTGTTCAAGTTCGCCCCCCCACTCCTACCAGAACAGCTGATCTCCCTCCCACCCCAGACAGAGTCCCTGGCAGGCCTAGAACAGACCTCCCCGTCTCATGCCCCTGAGATGTGGCACCTTGACACAGGGCCTCCAAGCAGCCCCGAGTACATCACTGAGCTGGGCTCCAAGAGGGAGCAGGAAGAGGCAGTGGCAGTGCATGGAGAGGACAAGGGGATACCACAGTGCTCGCCATTACACACTGACTGTGTGCAGGAGGGAAGAGGGGGGTGCAGCTGGCAAAGTGCTCTAATCCCACTAAGACCCTCCAACCTCGATGGGCAAGGGGTCTCCACAACCCACCCCCACCTAGGGAGTCAAGTCTGCATTGCTTCCCAACCAGCCTCGAAACCCCAGCATCTCACCCTGAAGGCAGGGCTGGCTAGGGGGTGGACCACCCTATCCAGAACACGCTACCCGCAAACCTCCTACCCACGGAGTGCCAGGGTCTGGGCTCAGCATGGCAGTCTTCTGGGCTGATGCAGGCTCTGCATCTACTCCTTCTGGAGAGGGAATTCCCTGGGGTTGGTTCTTGCCTGGTAGCCCCGGGCTTGTGGGAGGCCGTCTCCTGGCACCACCCGCAGCTCTGAGGCGAGTGTGTCAGAGGGAGCAGGTGACCTCTCTGGCCAAGCCCCAGTGCGGTGTGTGTTGTGCGTCCAGGGGCTGTGGGTTCCCATGGTGATCCCCAGGGAGACGCTTGTTGGGTTTCCAGGGCAAGCTTGAGGGCAGAGGCTCAGGAGAGTCAAGGCTCCCATCACCAGTTAACCCCTGCTGGGCCATATGGAGACTCAATACTCATGTGGTACTGGGTCGCTAAATGAGCACATGGGACTTGGGACAATCACTTGGGTGTCACTTGCTCCCTCTGGGTTGTTTCATCAAGTGCTTAATTCTTTGGTGTCATTTGGGACTTAAAATTCATCTTTCCCTGCAAACATCACCACCTCCTTCATGGATTTTCCATCTCTACATCAGCATCCACCTGGCTGGCAGGTCAGAAATCTGAGAAGCCCTTTCCTTCCATCAACGGCCCCTACAGCTCACAAACTCCCAAGTCCTGTACCCAAAGCCCAAGTACTTTTTCTCAAATGATGCTGCATCTGCTCCAGCCTGTGCTCCAAGCTTCCATCAGCCAGAGGTCTTTCTAAAACACAAGTCTGACCACACGACTCCCCATCACTGTCCTTAGCTGAGTCTTTACACTTTCATAGTCAGTGAACACCTCTAAGGGAAGCCGCATCCAAACTTCTGACCTCAGAGTTCAAGGCCCTCCAAGATCTCCCCAGATCTCTCCCTCTCAGCCTTTATTGTCCAACACCGCACACTCAGGTCTCCAGTTGGTTCCTAACTCATGATGGGCACTCCCACCTCTAGACCTCCATACGTTCTATTCCCTCTGCTGGGGATACTTTCCTTCTATCTTCCTTCTCAGCAGAGATGCCACTTCCTCCAGGGAATCCTCCCTGAAACCTCTGAATGGGCTAGAAGCCTCTTCTCTGTGCTCCCACAGTCCTTCGGCCTCTGCCACTTTGTGCCTGTCACACTAGAAATGACCACCTTCTGCTCTGTCTGCTCACAAGGTACTTATCCTTGCAAGGCCACTACTGTATTTCCAGGGCCTGGTAGCACAGGCGCACAACATTAGCGGAGACCTGCAGGAGCATAGGTACTCAACACAGTCTTTGGTCCAGGCAGCTGCTGAACCCAGCTCTGCTCAGAGACAACACAACAGACACCCTCATGGTTGCAAGAGCCTCGGGAGGCCCAGCCTGCTGACTGTGAAGCAGTCTTCCTGGGCATTTGGGGACAGACACTGGAACCTACAGAAGTGCCTGACTGATTCCTGGCTCCAAGCAACTCAGAGAAGTGGACCAAGCAACCTATTTCGCCATTTGCATTCAAGCAAGGAGCAGCTTAGAACTGCACTTGAATTAACAAGAATAGAACTGAAAAACACAGTGCACATGGTGAACGCACAAACTGCAGAAAACATGGTCCTGGGAAACACCTGCCATGTCTTGGAAGGGACGTGCAGGGAGAGGCCTCAGCACCAAAGGTCTGAGGTCACTTCCCAGTGTCTGGAAAAATGTCCTCGGAGTCCAGATCAATGAGGTCCCACACTGAGCAGGGAGGCAGGTGCCTGGGTGGGCTGGCGCCAGAAAGCCCTGCCTTACTGGGCACTGCTCCCCTCATCTCTGGGAAGGGCTGGCTCCGCAGTGTCCGGGGATGCGACTTACTCTCGCCCTGTCCTGGTGAAGAGGAAGCCAGGGGTGGTGTCTGCCAGTTCATGGGGCGGGGCTGCAGGGGCCAAGGTGCGGGGTGGGCTGATCGCTGTGCCGGGTGGATGCTGTTCAGAATTCCGCTTTTGCCTCTCAAACTCGGAACCTGGGACAGTGAGGGGGAGGCAGAAAGAGCAAAGTGAGTTTACCAAGAGAACACTCTCAAAGCACTGGCTTGGTGGATGGAAGGATGGGGGAGGGACGAGACAGCGACTAGCGGAGGTCAGGAGTTTCCGATGAGGTCAAGGACACACTAACCCCAATACCAGAAGCCGAGGCTATTCCTGGAAGCTTAGGGTGCTAAGCAGGGCCCCATGGCTGCCCCGCCAACTGTGCCCTCTGGGGTCAGATCTAACACCTTGTCCTGAGAGTTCATTGCTTTTCCTCCCACCATCAACTCTACCCTGCATTTTCTACTGTGCAATTCTGGGGCTCAACTCTGAGCCTTCCCCTCCCTCTGAAATGACAGCCTATGGGCACAGACTCAGCTCTTTCAAAGAGAAGGGCTGCAGAGATCGGTGCTGCTCACAATATAGGAACAGACTATAGGTACCTGGGAAAATCCCAATGAACCTCTAGACAATTATGCTGAGTGAAAATGCCAGTCCCTGGACTTTCTTTATCACAATTCCACATAACATTCTGAAAATTAAAAAAACTAGAGCCATGAAGAACAGTGTTGGGGTCCCCAGGAGTTAAGGGTGGCTGGCCATGGGTACATCGCTGGAGGCCACAGGAAGGACCCCGTGGTTGAATGTCCTGTCTCTCGATGGGATCGATATTGATGATACCAGTTGACACCGCGTTGGTGATACAGGCAGACACTAACATTTGCCAGGTGTTAGCTTGGGGGAAACTGGGTGACAGGGACCTGGGATCTCTGCCTGTGATTTCTGACAACTACATGTGATCTACAATGATCCCCAAATCAAGTTGAATTAAAAAGGTGAGGATGATGAACCTTAAAAAGAGGCAAAGCTAATCTCGGGTTTACAAGCCAAGCAGCGAAGTGTCCCTGGGTTCTATTCATATTCAGTTTCTAGGTCTGCGCTCATTTTGCAAAAACTCGTCAATTTATATTCTTTCCTATACATTTGCTCAATTTCCCTAAAAAGTTCATGCACACATCTTAAATTTGAAAAAAGGAATCACAGATTTTATAGACAGGAAGGTGTTTGTGATACAATGTTTAGTGGGGCAGGCAAAAGTTATCAAACATTCATGTATAGTAGGATCTCATGTCTGAGTCAAGAATATGTAAATATACAGAACTGGCATAGAAAACAGGCCGCAAATATTACACCAGAAAATTAGTCCTAAGTTTCCAGGTATTTTTTCCCTTGTGTTCCCTTTTGCCAACTTTGTAATTTCAAATTTTCCAACAATGAACCTTTTAGTATCTTATTATCTTAAGGGTAAATTTTTTCTATTGGTTTGACCTTTTTTTTTTTCAACCCAAGCAATTTTCCACCTGGTTCTGGCCAACCCCAAAGACCCCACTCACCCATCTCCACAGCCAGCACTGGCTCTAGGGAGAAGCTGGGAGTCCCTCGCTGGACAGGACTATCCCGGCGGGAGAAGTGCCTCTGGTGGGCTCGGCTCCTGAGTGTGCTGGGCTCAGCGGCTCTTCTGGGGACCCGAGGACCCCTGGTCTGGGGGTGGGAGATTCTGTCCTGGGGCACAGTCTCAGGGAAGGGCTGGGCTAATGTCCCTGGGGCGCTGCGGTACCAAGGAGGGAGAGACACGTTGAAATCACACACTCAGAGGGGCTGGGACCACTGACCCCTCCACATACCAAGCTGGCGGGTTCCTGACCTTTGTGACATCACACATCTGTGCACAATACTTCTGAGAACATGGCCCACCACACCTGCTTTTTTTTCAAGCAAAGGAACTGAACACCTGCCCACCCATATCCACAAAAGAGTAAAGTCCAAATTATGTTGTCTTTAAGACCTATAGAGAGGGATACAATTTCTAATATACTCTTCCCACAAAATAATAAATTTCAATCTAGTTTCTAAGACATATAAAGAAAAACAATATTTAATCCATTCTTCCCATATGGCTCTGGATCATCACACAGGCCTCCTGAGAGTCCTGCATCAACTTGAGGTCACTAGTCCATGCACCTCTGTCCCTCCATTTTTCACCTGTGACACCCCCCCCTTCACCCACCCCCATTTCCTGGGTTCTAGCCCAGTCCCTTCCCCAGGCAGCTGCTCAACTACCCTTAAGTATGTCTTCTGCTCACTTCACTCCACCCTGTCAGTTCTGAGCCTCTCACCATCCACTGCTCATCTGTCCAAGTATTCATTTCCTAATCTGCTGCTAATTGGCTGGGTGATGCTAGCAAGTCACTGAACCTTTCTGAGCCTCCATTCCCCTCTACCACTAACATGGGGTGAGGAGCCACAGCCGGGGGGATGAAGTGATGTCTCTGGGAGCGGCCACTCCATCATCCCCACTGTGGGGCTCGTGGTGCTTTGATTCCCATGGGGGCTGTCGCCAGTGTGGGACACTGAGGGACAATGGCGGGGGTCCCGGGGATACCTGACGTGGGAGAGGCGGTGCTCCGGGGTCTGGGTGAGAGGTGACACTCTGCTGGTTTCTGAGCCCACAAAGCCACTGTCTGTCTCTGGGGATGCCATCCAGGTCTCCTGAAAGAGGTAGTGTCCCTTTAAGTCTGAGGAATGTGCTGGGGCACACTGGGAAGCCCGTGGAGTCCTGGCTACGGGCCTCACATTCCAGAGGCTCACAGGCAGGAGGCTGGCCAGCACCCAACAGCCAGGCGAGGGCATGAGGGTCCTCAGGCCCCAGCATAGCACTGGCCCACACAGGGCCTCCAAGTCCCAAGGGGACACCCAGCATGTCCTGTGTGGAGTGGGAGCCAGGGTCCTTGGCCGAGAGACCGCTTCCCTGATCCAGGAAAGGAAAGAACAGGAGAAAGCGCTCCCATTATGGGAGTGGGATTCTCATGCCCCATGTCCTCCAGCTTAGGCCTGTTATGCCATGGTCCTATCTGACTAGACATGCCAGGCACAGTGAGAGGAAAAAGTCACCTAATAACTCCAGGGTCTAGTGTTAGGCACAAAGAACCCCAAGACAGTGACACAGATGCCTGCTATCCAGGGAGTCACAGCCTGCTGCAGAGTCCTTACCATGGCCTCACTGGGACTAGAGCTGTATGTGTGTGTGTGTGTGTGTGTGTGTGTGCGTGTACATGTACATGCAGACACATGCCTTAGTTTACAGGAGGCTGCATAGCATGTCACCGCTGCATGCATTTAAAAGCAACTGCTTGACAAAACAAAATAAATAGAGGCCAGGATTTTAGCTCACAATACAAAATTTATGTAAGCAGATATAAGAAATGTAGACTTTTGCCTTGTGGATACATCATTCTTTGCTAAATAAAAAATATTTAAAAAGAGAAACAAAAACAAAACGGCTGTTCTAATAGCACACAGGGCCTGGAGCCACAGCAGGCCTCCATCTATCTGAAGAAGCTGAAAACACAGGCAATGGTTACTAGCTCCAAGAAGGCACCAGAGCTCCTGGCAGGGGTAGGGCAGGTAGGGAAGGTGGGGGGAGAGTTACAGCAAAGAGGTGGCACTGGGCATAAGTTCCAAATGCTGGGCAGAACTGCGAGTGGCAGGGGCAGTGTTCGGGAAGGAATTCCATGCTCCAAGGTCTGGAGGCAGAAAGTTCCCGGAAATGCAGGGAGACGCCCCAGGCCCACAGTCCATGGCCCACGGCCCACGGCCCACGGCCCACAGCTTACTTACTTAATCCACACTTGCTTCCCCCACACTTACTTCCAGCTGGGGCCTGCTGGCTTGGTGCAGAGACTTCTGGGGAAGGTGCTCAGAGATGCCACTTCCCTCTAGGCTGGTGAGACTGCTTTTGTGTGACCCAGAGGACTTGGTGCCCTGAGGCTGGGGCAGCCTGCCAGGGCCCAGGGGAGTTGCCTTGGCCTTGTCCAGGCCTGATGGGTGCCTGTCTCTGGCGCCGGATGCACGGAAGCCGGGTGGGTTCACAGACACCATCTGCTCCACGGTCTCCCTGGCAGGGAAGGAGAGGCATGCCCACCCTGAGCCCTGGCACAGGTCAAGCAGCCCAAAGCACAAGTTCCCTGGGTGCCCAGCCAGGGCCTGCTGTGTGACCCTAGGCAAAGCACCTTCTTCTCAATCTCATCTTTCTCAACTATAGGATGGGGATATGTCAACAAAACTCATCTAATTGCCACCATGGAAAGAGTGTAGCAACGACCAGATTTCAGGAACATCTTCCCTCTTCTAGTCATTTCCACAAACTGCCCTCAACTCAAAAAGATGTTGTCGCTAGGCTAAACAAAGGGCTAACTTTTGAAACATAAGAAACAGGAAAATGTTCAGCGTGGATTGCTACCAGCAAAAGGGGCCCTCAAGGGTTCCTGTCCTCGGTGAGGTCATGGTCTAGTTTTTCTGCTTATTTTCTAAGTCTGCTTCCACCTGTGACATGTAATACTGTTCCTGGATATATAGTAATGATGTCTTTTTGAGTAGAGCAAAGTTGAAGGAAATGGTGTAAAAGACAGAAGAGCCAAGACTTTCTCCTTGATGTGCTTAGATGTGATCCAGAGGGACCAAAAGGACAATGCTGCCTGTCCTACCAGAAGCTATGGCATGAACCCTGCAAAGCTGTCCCCTGTTTTATCACTGGCCTGCCATCCATGGTGCAGAGGCCAAGTTAAGGGGAGGACAGCCTTCTTGAGCTGTCGTGTGTCTACTCCCATGACAATGACCACCCCAGTTTTGGGAGTGGTGTGGAACAAGTGGTGGGGGGGCTCAGCAACATACTTGAAAAGAGGCTGGTGACCTCTCTCTGCCTGCATGGCAGGGAGTCCACGGGGGTCTGCTTTCCCTGAAGGGGGAGCTGCTCTGTCATCTTCCCCGGTACAGTCCAGCTCCTCCTCCTCCTCCATCCTCAAGGCTTCTGGGAGGGACTTCACACTGAGGTACCTACAGAGGAGCAAGGAGGGTGTGACCTCGGCCCAGGGGGGTCAGCCAGCACCCTGGCCTCACTCTAGGGCCGCTCACCGCTCTAGGAGGCCATGGAAGTCTTGCTCCACCTGCAGCTCTTTGCATTTGAGGGGGGCCGGAAGGCCCAGTGGCCTGTCCTCTGCCTCACTGCTGGCAGAACTCAGCTCCTGGTTCACGTGGGATGGGCAGCGGTCAGTGCAGGTGGCCTTGGGCTGGGGACCAGAAAGGTGGAGGAACAGACACTCAGCAGATACTAAACACCATTTGTTAAGCACCAGCTTCATGCTAGGCCCATGCTGGGTGCTGGAGAGTAAGAAATAGGTTAGACTCCTTAACTCTATCCCCCACGTTCTACTGAGCTCCTTGTGTCCAGCATCCTGTCACATGTGCAGGATGTCAGGGCTGGATCACATGATGGGCTGTACAATCACACATGGCCTAACAGTGAATATCTGCATAAACCCCACATATGACTGAGGTCTTGGGGGGCTGTGACTATCAGCTCGGAATGTGGGAGGCTCCACGATCAAAGCCTGTGCAATTATACACAGGATGGTCACAGCACAATGACAAAACTATCAAATTCATTTCTCAGAACACATCCTTATTCAGCAATGCATGGCTAACGGGCTGCTGTTAACTGAGCACCTACTATGTACCAGCCATTGTACACATAGTAGGGGCAAATACCTTTACTGTGTTAGAATGCGAACTCCTCAAGATGATGCACTGGGGTTTTGCCTGTTTGAGTGATTCAGTGCTTGGTCGCTTTCTCAGGAGCAGGGCAGGGCAGTGTGAGATTTGTCTGCACCCCTCTTTCCCATACTCTAACCACAGGGCCTTTGCACAGGCTGACTTCCCCACTGCAAGGCTTTTCCCTTTCTATACGGACTAAGTCTTCCCACCTTGGATGACATTTAAACATTACTTCAGGGAAAGTTTCTCTGATCCCCTAAAGCCAACTAGCTACGCTCATGGAACCCCATCATTCTCCTTCAGAGCACTGATCAAAATTATAACTTTTATAATCATATGTAATAAGTTCAGCTAGACAGAAAACTCCATGAAGTTGCTTATTTCTTTGTTGTTCCCCACTGAATTCCCATCTTTTGCTCCAGGTCCTGGCAAACAAATACACTTCAGAACTACTAAGGAAAGAAATCAATGAATGGGGAGAGGAAGGAAGAAGACCAAGGTGCATGGACAGAGAGGTACCTCAGAGCAGAGGGTCTGGGTGATTGGCGTGGGGCCTGGTCCCGAAGGAGAGGGCGGGCACCTTGGCTGGTAGGGGCCGGGTGTGACTGGGGGGCTCTCCAGAGGCGGGTCTGATCCAGCTCCCTCAGCAGCATACTGGTTCTGGTCCACACGATCCTTCACCTCTTCCAGACGGATTCCCAGCTGGAATATCTCTGCCTCTAGCTCCCTGGAATGGGGAAACATCAGCACCAAAAATCTGGGATGGCAGCCACTTGAGGCAGGTTGGGGAGGCTGTGTTTTACAGAAAGAGCCCCAGAGAATGGTCACTGGGCAAGTCCAGAGGCCTAGTCCTGCTGACCACTAGCAGGCTTATATACCTGAACTAATCCCTTCGCTTCTGCCTCAGTTTCCCTTTTCCCCAAGCTCTTATTTCCAAAGTCACATCTCATTGCAGTGAGTCCAAAAGGACACAAACTTCAAGTATCTCCCCATCTGGATATGTTGCTACAGGACAGGCTTTCTCGTTGAACCCTGGTCTATGAATTATGATGGCAAAACAGGGCCTCCCCTGACAGACCTGCCTCACTATCCCCCCAACTCCCCCCCCCCAGCATGTACCTGCCAGGATCAAATGTCCCAGGAGTTTCCTTGGAGCTGACAGCCTGCTGGGCCAGGGGCTGCTCCTTGCAGGCCTTCAGGTACTCTTCTTCCAGGGTCGCATGGGCAGCCTTTAGCAGCTGGAAACCCTGAAGGTAGAACAGGCCAGAGGGCTTGAGTGCCCAGCCCCTGGGGGCTGCATCCCTACAGACACAGTGGACACAACAGCTTGTGGTGTGGGGCTGGGGTGGGGGAGGAAGAGGTATGGGCTCACTCTGGGTCTACAGAGATCTCAGCCCCCTGAGTCCTTGGAAGACTGAGGTCAGGACTTTCTGGGGCCTCCCTCCACGGTCAAGCTCTCAGCCATCAAGCTGACAAGCAGACACACAGCCTTGGCACCAGCCCTTCTTGCCTAGACCAATCAGAAGCCCAATATTCCACAGCAGTTGTAGCATCAGATATGCTATCACCGTTCCCTTAAGGACCTTGTACTGAAGAGGAATGGACCCTCCTTGATTTGAAAAATTTGAGATAACCAATCCAGAATTCTCCCCAGTCCTTCCAGACAATCAGGACAGATGATGTTCTCCTCACCATGGCCCTGTTGAAAATGCTAACTGGCAGTTACCGCGCACGGAGGTGCTGGACTAAAGCTCTGTGCATTATCCATTTAGCATCAACACAATCCTAATAGGAAGAGTGATTTTCCACCTCTTCATTTGAAGAGGAGGGAACTGAAGCACAGAGAGGTTATTTAAGTTGGTGATGGTCACACAGTGAGCAGGCAAGTATAGAGGCAGGATCTGAATCCAGGCCCTCTGACTCCAGAGCTCGCAGTTCAACTAGGCTCCCACAGTAAACAAGACAACGTCTAAGAGGCGGTGGGGACACTGCTCCTGGCTTAGCGTCATCCCCAGCCCACTCCATGACAATGGCAGACAGGTGTGGGGGGATTAGGACAAAGAGGAAGGGAATGGATGGCGTCAGTTTTCTAGGTACTTGACATCCACTCAGGTGAGATAACGTAACACAGGATGCACACTGCACTTGGAAGCTGGAGGTGGCCTTCGAATAATGTGGGAAATACACCAGAATATTTTTGACAAAGTATCTTGTTGCCTTCCCCCCTTGAGGCCTCCCTCAGCTCTTCTCCCCCCCCCCCACCCCGATGCTCTGCCCCTGGAGTATTAGCTGGGCTCTGTGCCTACTGGCTTCCCACAGGAATCTGTGCAGTGGGAGGCACCTCTGAAGGGTCTCAAGGTCAGAGGAGAGCCCAGCAGGTGAGACCTGGGTTTCCCTGTTCTTAGGGATGCTCCCCAGGCTGCTCATGCCCCTGCACACAGTCCCTTTCTGCGGTCCCCACTCCTAAGCTTTGAGAGCTTCATCCGCTTCCTGGAACCCTGGAGATGAAGGAGAACTCTAAATTTATATAGAACTACAGTTACCCAGAAATGTCAATGTCTAAGGCAACAGGAAATAAGGCAATAGCAGTTAGGTGAGGGCATCTCCTCCCTCTTTTCCCAGATTCACATTTTGCATAGTTATTTCTATAATAAAGAAAATATGAAAGAAAAGGGCTCTCTGGTTGCTGGGAGACAGAAATCTCGGTGGGAAGGGGTGCAAGGCTATGGCTATCACCCTGGGTCTGGCCAGCAGGACAGACTGCCAGGGTTTGGGTGCCGCCACTGGCTAGCTGGGTGACCTGTGAGCCATCTCTCTGGGCTTCAGCTCCATCCCAATTAAATGGGGATGATGGCTTAATTGCCTCCCAGGCTTTAATGGTGATACAATGAAATCATGTACCCCCAGGGCTGACCAGTGCCTGGCACCCCACCACCATTGCTTAACAGGCAGAAATGATTGTGTTAGAAGCATCATTATGTTGGAAAGCTAAGTGGGGCTGTTTATTCTAAAAGGAGACACTGTGTCTGGGATTCTCTGGTCTGTCTTGCAGCAATGGAGGCTTCAGAAACTCCACTGCAGGGGATGGAGTGGCTGTCTGGCAGTTCCAAGAGCATCTCCTGAAGCGGGTGGTACCTTGAGTTGGTCCTGTGGTGTGAGCCGGCCTGCCTGTATCAGGTCTACAAAGGACTCCACCTAGACATGAGAGTGGAAAAAAACACACTCCGTTAATCGAGGCCCTGTAAGATGAGCAGGGCAGACTCCCACACTCAGTCGCAGTCACACATTGGTATGAGGAGCTGAGGTCAGGATATGTGTTTTCTTTCAAGCGTGGGAAAGCCAGTGCCAGAAACTGACTCCACCACTGGCTTTGGAAATTACTGGGGAAAATCAAAGTGGAATCTACAGTAAAGCACACCCACTTATGTATATAAGACCTATGAAGCAGGATATTTACTGCCTGTAAAATTGATGGTGGAGTGGAGTCAGGTGTGTGTGTGTGGGGGGGGTTTAGGTAACAGTATCAATGCCACTCTGGAATAGTATGCAGTCATAAAGAGGAGCAAGGCACAGTAATTTCTTGTGCATACATGCCTCCAAGACTGATTTTTCAGTGTCAAGTTAATGTACAGGTCAGTGCTTCTAGTTTGCTACCATCTGTACAAAATACAGAGAATGTAAAAGGAAAAATTAAATACCTTTGCTTGTATAGTTATGTATTGCTTAATGTCATTTTGGTCAATAGACCAAATGCATGAAAGTGGTCCCAAGAGGCTATATCCCAGAGCCTAGGTATCATTACACTCTGGGAATTCGCACAACAAAACTTCCTAGCAATGTATAGCTCTGGCCATGTTCCCATCCTTAAGTGACATGGAACTGCATATGAGAAACTCCACAGGATGTAGGAAACTGGAAAGTTAATTGCTTCTGGGAAGGAGAACTGAGTGGCGGGGAGAGAGGGATGAGAGGGAGCTTTTCTACTGTATGGACCCTTGAGATGTTGAACATTGTGAATTCGTTGCCCACCCAAAAATAAACATTCAAATTTGGAAACTTAAAAAATAAGTGTAGACTGCTTTACATACATGGCCATTTCTGTACCACATATGTATGCATTGAACACTTCTGCATGGAACAGAGGGCAAGAAGCGGGAGAAAAGAGACTTCCCTGGATATATTCTTTATAATGCATGAGAGTCTTTCCCATGTGCCTCTAGAGTTACTTTAACAACTTTGTATTTAATTAGGGGGGAAAAAGAGACAAAGTATGATTTAGGGATCATTCAAGGAAAGTGCTAAATTGGAATTGAAACACAAAATAGAAATGTATATAATTGTGTTACATAATCTATTTATTTTATATACATGATAATTTATATAACATAAAATAGAAAACTGATACAAGTTATATGTGCAATTTAAATTTTTCTAGTAGCCATATTTAAGATGGAAAAAAACCAAGTGAATTAATTTTAATCCTATGTTTTATTTAACAGCAAATATAGCAATGTGAAATCAATATAAAAATTTTAATGAGATATTTTACATTCTCTTTGTCATGCTAAGTCTTTGAAATCTGGGAAGTTTTATACTGTTATACTTAACAGTCTATCACAAGTGGACTGGCTACCTGATAAGTACCCTTAATCATCTTGACCAGACCTTAATTTACAATATCCAGGGAAGGGAGAAATGTCTCCCTAGTTACAGGACCAAGAGTGGTGGTGAAAACAGAGTGAAGAACTTGTCCTTGCCACTACAACACAGATGAATCTGGAAAACATTATGCTAATTGAACAAAACCAGACACAAAGGACAAATACATGAATACATTATGTGAAATGTCCAAACTAAGCAAATCCAGAAAGACAAAAGTAGGAGCTGGGGGAAGAGTTGCTCACTGGATGTGGGGCTTCTTACTAAGGGGTGAGAATTTCTCATGTTAATCAAAAAAGCCCCTTTGACTATGCTAACAACCACTGACACACATTTCATTTCAGATTTTTCTTTTGTCAGCATACACTTTAAATAAGTGAATTACATCATGTATGAATTTTCTCAAAGTGATATATTTCTCTGCAGTCATATCTTATGGACATGGAAATGTATGTGTCATATTTTCCATTTTTGCCCTGGCAACTAGGAAGCTCAAAGCTCAAAAATCTGATAAAACATTCAGGGTCCCAGAAAATATTTGGCTGGTTGACTGACTTCACCCTAAATTCTTTCTACTTATTTTCTACCCTACTTCCCCTTTGCTCAGGTTTTCTCACTTCTGTTTTCAGAATGTGGTTATAATGTTGTGTGGTTTTTTTTTTTTTTTTTTTTTTTTTAGCCAGCTTAAAGCTCTTTTGGGATAAAGCCAAAAGTGTAGTTGTTATAAACAGACTTGCAAACAATTCAGTTACTTGGATTGCTTGATGAACACATAAAGGCCCTTTGAGAGATAACTGAGAATTGATTTCTGCAATGAAACGAACTAAGAAAGCGAGGCGATTTATCCGGAAGCAAAAGAGTAGCAGTTCTGTTACCTCTGCAAGAGCTGGATCTCCTCCAGGAACCTTCTAGAAGACACTAACACAGAGAGTTTGATGGGTCACAATACGCACAAGGGGGAAAACCTAGCACTGGGCTACAGGGAGGAGGCTGGTGCTGTGAGGCCTCCCATACTGAGAGGAGGCTCACATTTTCATGGTGGCCAAGTAACTGACACAAGAGTGACAGACAAGTGAGCCCCACAGAAAGCCTTCCCCCCAAAGTAGGCAGAGGCGCTGCTGTCTCCATAGACATGACACCTCACCTGGAAAAGCTGGGGGTCCACTCACCTTGGCCAGGAACTGGCTGGCCTTGGAAGCCAGTGCCTGGGTCTGCTCAGTGGATGACTGGCCCTGGGTGCTGTCCTGGTTCTCCGGAAGCCACCCCTGGGTGGGTGCACTGACAGCTGAGGAGGGGATCAGATCTCCACGAGCTGATGGCCATCCTGAAATACACAGCCACTGAAAGTTGGGGCCAAGAACAGCCCCCATGAGGCTAAGACATGATGTAAGACCATGATGGCCGCCAAGTCAAGGCTTGGTCATTTCACACCATCGTCACACTGGCCTGAGGAAGGGGGCTGGGCAGTGCTGTTCCCACTTAGAGGGGAGAATAAGGTCACATCTGCCTCCGTCACACAGCTGGAGCCAAGGCTGGGATCTCGGTCAATAGTGTGGGTTCAAATCCCAGCCTTCCCTTGGTGACAGTGCACCTTCCAGCTCATCCTCATGGCCTGAGCCTGGCTCCCCTTAATTGTCAATGGGGTGATACCCATGTGTACCTCACCCGGCTGAGGTGTGGAGTCCCGAGATCATGAGTGACAAGGTCGGATGTAGGGTCTGGCCCTATATGGGCTTTATGGTGACAATGTCACACAACTCGCTCAGTGACTGTGCCAAGGTTCCACCCAGGCACTCTAGCTCAAAGGTAGACCCTCTCCATGTCTCTGTTTGACCTTTTCAAGTCTCTCCTGGCCTGAAGCCAAGGCTATCTGCAAGGTGAACAAGTGTCCGCAGAGCTGACACAAGTACAAGTCCTCCCAGTCGCATCTCCTCTTCTGAACTTACCTGAAGATTCCGAGACTTGTGGGGTCTCGGCAGAGCCCGACCACTGCTCCACAGAGTGGGGTTGTGGGATGGTAAAGGTCATGACCTTGGTCCCCTGGGACACTGTGCCCAGCTGGATGCTGTGGCTGGGCTGGGGTGGATCTGAGTACAGGTTCACCTGCGAGGGAGGGGGAGGTATGGGCAGAGTTAGTTGAGAACCAAGTTAGATCTCACCGCCATTCATACCATCACTCAGGCACTCAACAAACACACTCTAAAAATAAAGACTACCTCTCAGCGGAGCCTGTGGGTGGGAGCCAAACACTGGGCAAAGGGTTTACATGCCCTATTATTCTCTTTGTAGCTGGAGACAGGGTATTGCTGCCACTTTTCTTTTTGACCACAGAATTGGACTCAATTCTTTTTTTTTCTGAGACTAGGTCTTGCTATTTTTGCCGGTGGAACTGCAGGCTCACGTTGCCTGGGGTACCACAGACTCAAGCAATCCCCAGCCTCAGCTTCCCAGGTAGCTGGGATGACAGGTGTGCGCCACCATGCCCAGTTACTTTTGGGGGACTAGGTCTCACTACGGGCCCCTGTTAGGACTCAAACCGTGATACCAGGCCCCGGCCATGGCTTCCTAGGCTGCCACCTACAGGCGTGCACCACCATGCCTGGCCTTGCTGCCATTTTATAGAAGAGGAAAATGAGACTCAAAGAGGTTAAGTCACTGACTCAAAATCTCCAGCTGATACTTCTTTGGGCTGAGATCTGATCTAAAGTCTATGGTTTTCCATATAAATAATGTAAAATTATAATGTTGAACATTTATAATAATTAATATTTAACATTTAACAACTTAAAGAATATTTATCAATAAAATTATTTCCAATAATCATCTTGATAATAATAGTACCGAACGGCTGTTCAGTGAGTAGAACAAGTGAAGAAACTCATCTCTCCATTGTAGCAGATCTCCCTCATTCGAGGACGGATTTCCGTGATGAACAGCCCAGTGCATGAGCGAGAAATCCAGTCAGGTAGGTGAGCAAGGAAATTATATGAAGCTCAACCTTAGACCAAGTACTATACAATGACTTGGAGCCGGCGCTGGCAAGTGGGGTCCACTTCTGTGAACAAGGTTTTATTTTACAAGGCCATGCTCATTTGTTTACATATTGTCCAGGGCTGCTTTCAAGCTCTAAGAGCAGGGTGGAGCAGTTACCAGAGACCGCGTGACCTACAAAGCTGAAAATAGTCACTCTGGGGTAACCAAGACTGAAAGTTCACTAAGCCCTGGCTTAGGGTGAGTCCTGCAGAGCCTGGTGGTCCTTTTCCAAGCAGTACCACTGCCCACCTCAGTATCCGAGAGTCCCTGACTAACCTCTCTGTGTGTGAAGGGTCCTCAACAAACAGTGACCAGCACCTCAGATTCATCATACCCCTCATCACTAGCACTAGATTCTCCAGCTCCACCATCACCACCACCATCCTCTCATCATCAGATTTCTCACCATTATTATCATCACTACCACATCACCATCACTACCACCATTGTCATTTGCGTGAACACCACGGAGACAGATCCCTGCAACAGCTGCTCTCCCCTTGGTACCTCAGCGTCTCTGCCCCTCATGACATCAGACAGCCTATCTTAATTCCCCTGAGTTTCCCAGATCAGGAGGCACAGAAGCAGGCAGTTGTGGGTGAGTGTAGAAGAGGGCTTCCGTTGGGCCTCAGGCCAGCAGACTCTTCCTGCTTAAACTGCTCTTCACGTCTGAAAAATCTACTCCAGAGTGAGAGACAATGGCCCAGCAGGCTTGCCCCCCACCACTCCCCTCATCTTTCAGACCCAGCCTGGAGAACAAAGCTAGATTTTAATAATCCCCTGCCATCTGCTCAGGCCTGCCTGGGGGTGGGGGTGGGGGGGTTGCCCACTAGAATCCTCTCCTCCTGAGATGACCCAAATCCTGGGGAGGCCCAGTCACCTGCGTGCTTTCCCTGCACCCCCCCACCCCCAGCTTCAGCCCAACCTGGGGGGCCATCGGAAGATGCCCCTCCTTACAGGGATCAAAAAGGAGCTTAAGTGCAGAGATCCAGAGCTGGAGCAGGGATGGGTGTAGGCAACTGGTGTGCCTTCAGGGAACCTGTCTCTGGGCTCTGCGGGGAACCCCCCCTGGCGGAGACCTAAGCATTCCATCCCAGATAGGGTGTCCCACAGAGCTCCCTGAGGCTGGATGAGCGTCTTGGGGGGCTGAATCAGGAGTATTTGAGGGAGGCAAGCCCCTCAGTGTGGGAAGTACTGGGTTAAGGAGGAACAGCTCTCTGCACAGATGGGGCTCCCACAGCCTTTAAAATGCTAATGGGCCTTATGAATAGGGCCAGAAGGAGAGGGGGTGGGAAGAATAGGAAGAGCCCCCCAACTCCTCCAAACACACATTTCCCTCCTCTCTCCCCCCTCCCCTAGCCCACCAGCAGCCTCTGGAGCCATGGTGGCCATCAGAACACACGCTTTAGGAAAGGTAGTTTTACGTCATCCCACTAAGTCTGAGGTACTCTCTGGTCTCCCCTGCCCCTCCAGACCCCCCTGCAACTGATGGGGGCCTGGGGCCAGGAAGGAAGCGCAGGCATCTAGTGGATGAGATCACTGCGAAATCTGGCCAGACACTGCCAGAGGACAGAGCTGACAAGTCATGACTCAGCCAGCTCTGGCTCCCAGCTCCAGGGCCCCCCAGTTCCTGGGCTAGGTCCAGTGATGGTCCCAGGCCAGACTCTCTGACTCCTGGTCAGCATCTTCAGCTACAGAACCTGGGAGAGTGTGGGTTAATAGTGGCCGGAGGAGTCAGGCTGCCAGGTTCAAACCCTAGTCCGGCACCTACTTGTTGAGTGCCTTTGAGCAAATCGCTGGTCCATGCCTCAGTTTCCCCAATGCCCTTAAGAGTATGGTCAGTAAACACCACGTTACTATGGTTATTACTGCTATGGCACCATCACTCTGCCTTGCCCCTATGCCTCGGCCACAGACTGGGTGCCAGGGCACGCCAGGCCCACCCAGGCTTCGGAAAAGAATCATCTACCCTGGAATCTAGCAGAGTGGGTTTAATTCCCCACTTTTCATGTTTTAGCGGTTGTGAGATGTTGAGCAACACTCCACCTGGCCAAGCCTCCGTCTCCCCTTGTTAAGAGGGTCAGAGGAGGAGGCCCTACTCGGGCATGCTGCCTGGTGCCTGGCAGATTCTCACTGCTCAACCCCTACGGCTGCCCCCCACCTGCCGGGCCCAGCCTGGTTTCCAGGGCAACACTGCCAGCCTTCCCTCCCCCATGGGTCCAGCCTGGCTCCCAGAGTCTCTGAGCTGAGTGAGAAGCTCAGCAATTCCCTGGGAGGGGAGGGCACAGCCTTCAGCTCAGCCTGGGCAGGCAGAAGCTCTGAGCAAGAAGCCTGTAGGTCTCCTGAGTCTTTGGGTGAGTCTCCAAGAAAAGCCCAGCCGATCTGTGCTCACCCTTCTGTTGAGGAGACCCGCCAGGCCAGGGGATGGCTGGGAAGGGCAACTGGTTCTAAACGAGTCCAGCCTCGCTCACTTTGCCTCCTGTGAGAGTGCATCCATCCGTGTGCACGCGTACATGTGCACACACATGCACACACATGCACACACATGCACACAAACAGCAGTGGTCACCACAACTGTCTCCAGGTGTCACCCCTGCCCATGCAGGCACTGTTCCTGGCACACAAAGGGCTCAATAAATCTTCTTTTAAAACTACTGCTCCAGCATTCCCAGCTCTTAGGAAGCACTTGCCAAGTGCCAGGGGTGAGCTTGGCTTACGCCAACCCAGTCCCTTACATGGGTAAAGGAGGGAGACTTTCTACATCTTTGTCCCTGACCATGACCTTCTGCAGCCTCTGCCCCTCCTGGGGGTCCCTACTCCCCATTCTGTAAGATAGGGGAGCTGGATGGCTGGACCTGCAACCAGTTTCTTTCTCCTCAGACCGGGTAGGAGTCTGCAGTCGAGAAGATGGTTACTCCAGAGAGGATGCCTCACCAAGCTCCTCAAGGGCCTCCCCAACTCCCCCAGGACCTTTTGCCTTTGACTTGGGCTCCACAGTTAAGGAATCCGGAAGGAGCCAGACAGGAGTGGGCTCACAAGTTACCAGGCAGAAGGGTTAACCCTTTCACATTCATACTCAAAGATGCCAGGGTATGAGGAACTGTGTATCCTGAGGCATGTGTGGGGACACAGGGCAGGTGAGGGGACATGGGAGAACTCCTCCCAGAACAAGACCCATCGTGTTTTCCTGGTACGGCCTTCCGAGAAAGGGAAGCACCCTAAGATGGCTGGGAGCAGTGCTCTGAGAGGAGGCTGAGGGAAAGGGAGGCAAGCATCACTGCAGCTCAGCCCCCACCCCTCCTCCACTGTTGTGTGATGGGGCAAGAAAGGGTAGGCGAAGCAGGAAGCCACTGGGGCTGCAACAGGTCCCACTTCCTGCCTCACCTCAGAAAAGGGGAAGGTCCCAAGCATACAATTTGTGACCTCCTCCCAAGTGGGGGGGAGGGGAGCCTATACAGGGCTGGGGGTAGATGAGTTCCTTCCTTCACACTCTGCCTGCTACACTCTCAGCCTCTGATCAGGGGAAAGGGAGTGCATACACATGACATGGAGGGAAGGAAGGGGATCACACCCAGGAAACAAGTACCGGGGGGGCTGAGCAGAAAGTCTGTGCTCCTCTTGAGGCTCAGAGAGAGCAAGTAACTGCCTTATGGAAACCAGTGGTTGCATCCATGGAGTCTTACCCAGAGCTCATCTAACAGGACCGAGCTTCTGGTAAAATATCCTAGGCACCCTGAACACTAGGATCCAAGATCAACAAATTGCATTAATGTATGGAACTGAGGCCAGAGAGGTTAAGGCCAGTACTCAAAGACACAGAAGACCTTGCAGTAGACCAAAAACTGGGTTCCACAATCCCCAGACCCGTAAGAGACAGTGGCTCCAACTGAAGATGGGAGGAAGTGTCATTTCTGGGGAGCAGAGTGGCACACCTCCATCCGCCTGCCCATCCCGGCCTGGTACCTTGGCCCCAAGGCGCAGCTGGTCGATGGTGTTCTCAGCCTCAGCATACTTGGTGAGGAGCTTGTGGTAGTCTTCCTGCAGAGAGGAGAGCACACAGTCACAAGTTCTGCTGCAGACAGGTCACAAGATCTCCTCTGTGAGAATCCTGCCAGGGAACCCACTCCCAGAAGGGGGTCTGGGCTCCTCAGAGTAAAAGGGCTTCTCGTGGGTGCTGAGCAGACCCCTCCAAGATCACATGAAAAGTAGACATTCTAGTGTCAGAGATGTGGGGAAAACTCCTCTACCACCTCCTCTGCTATTTGGGGTCCCTGGGTCAGTGACCTGAAGCACAGACTCCATTGTGCAGGACTGTAGCTACTATATTGTCTGGCAACTCTCCCTCTGTCCTATTCCCAGTGCTCAAGGAGTAGTTCTAGAAGCACTTTTTTCTTTTTTTTTGAGACTAGATCTCTCTATGTTGCCCGGGGCAGTCCTGATCCCACCAACTTAAGCGATCCCCAGCTTCAGCTTCCCAGGTAGGTGGGTTTACAGGTGCCAGCCACCGCACCCGGCTGCTTTTTCGAGACTAGGTCTCACTATGCTGCCTGGGGTAGTCTTGAACCCGCGAACTCAAATAACCCCCAGCCTCTTGCCTCCCAGCGCTTGGATTACAGGCGTGCACTACCACGCCTGGCCCAGAAGCACTTTTTAACAGTTGATAGACTGAACCACCTAAGGGTTCCTTGGTAGAGACACAGCTTGAAAATCACTACTCTATCAGGTGAAAGTCCTACTTGCCTTAAGTAAAACTGAAGAGCTCTATAAAAGCAAGTCATCACAGGGGATGAACAAAAATAAATGTGACCAGTCATCTTTTGAAGGTTGCTAGGGAATGGATACATTGCTCTGAAAATTGGTATTAGGACAGAACAAGCATTTCTCTGGTCTTTCCCACTTGAATGAGACCTTGGTAATCAAAGAGGTGCTAAGGAGAGATTTTTTTTAATAGAAAAAAAAAATTTTTTTTTAAAGAGACTAGATCTCGCTATGTTGCCTGGGGTAGTCGCAAACCTGCGGACTCAAGTGATCCCTAGCCTCAGTCTCCCAGGTAACTGATTACAGGAGCACACCACCATGCCCAGCTATAGAAACATTTCGGCAAATAAATAAATGCATAAGGAATGACAGAGAATAACAGCATTGGGATACTTCCTCTTTGCCTTTCCCTTTCCCCTTCCCCTTCCTCTCCCCCCTCCTTTCCCCCATGAAGGGCTGACTGGAGGGATATGATGGCCCAAGACTACGCTCACCAATGAGAGACCAGCAGGCACTCGGGCCTCCTGAAGGAACCAGAGAGAAGTGCTCTGGCCAACCCCGCCCCCACCATGAGCTCATGATCTGGAGGGGAAATAGACAGATGATTCCAATCCCAAAAAGCCCCTCCCACTCTAACCCTGCCCCACGCAGGACCGGAAGGAGAAGAGAAAGCGTGAAGAGCCGGGAGGGGTGCAGTTCCAAGTGTGGGAAACTCCACCACCCAGAACGAGTTTCCTCAACAAATAAATAAATGACAAAGATGAAAGAGATTTGTAAAGGGAAAAAAAGCGGGAGAAACTTGCAAGGCACATGGGCGAAATAAAAGACAGGAGCCACGCTGGATCCTGCTTCAAAAAACCAAAACAAATAGGCCATTTATGAGATGCATGGGCGATCTGGGCATGGACCAGCCGGTGGATACTGATACTAAGGCGTCGCTGGCGTCTGCGTTTAGATACGGTGATGGGGCCGTGGTTACTTTAAGACAAACTCCTTATCCTTCCACCGGACACATTAGAGTATTTTCACGTGAGTGATTTAAGTGCCTGAAATTTGATACTCAGCGGGATGTGTGGGAGAAGGGGGAGGCCACAGATGAAAAGGGACTGGAGAGTGGAGGGTGGTGGAAGCTGGATGATGGTTATGGAGTGAGGGGTGGGGTTCCTCACACTCTTTGCTCTCTTAAAAATGTTTTGAATTTTTTTAATAGAGGAATTAAAGTCAATCAGACACGGATCATCCTTGCAACTTGAGGGCAATCACTATTCATTTTGAGCTTGATCTCATCTTGCATTTATCTTAACTGCTGGGGGTACTATCCTCACTCTGAAACAGGGTAAAAGAAAAAAAAAAAAGACTTGACTTTAACTTAAAACACATCTGCCTACTTTTTTCTACGAAGCAGGCTACTAGCAGTTTCTTAGCATTTATCTTTAACTTGAACTAGACACACCTATGCCTGCTTTTTTTTCCTAGAAAGTAGGCTGCAAACTGTTCATTAGCATTTTTACTGTTAACCTTTACCATTGATATGCCAAACATCAGGTACCAGCTTTTTTCAGCTCCCCCGCCCCCCTTTTAGACCTAAAAAGAAAACCGTAGAAACACAGTTTAAACTTTAAACTAGTTTGCGCTCCTCCTTCCTTCCCCTTGTATCTCTTTCTTTTTTTTTTTGAGACTAGGTCTCGCTATTTTTGCCGTGGAACCACAGGCTCTCATTCCCCGGGGTGCCACAGACTCAAGCAATCCCCAGCCTCAGCTTCCCAGGTAGCTGGCATTACAGGCATGTGTCACCACACCCAGCTATTTTTTGGGGACTAGGTCTCCCTATGGGCCCCAGGCGGGACTCGAACCCTCTCCCTACGGGCCCCAGGCAGGATTCGAACCGTGATCCCTAGCCCTGGCTGCTTTATAGGCTGAAGCTTACAGGCAAGAGCCACCACCCCTTGTATCTTTCTGAACAGAAATTTTAATTAAGGTCATTCTCACATATTAGCATACCTTCCTTGAAATCTGCAATGTTAAACAGGAGACAATGACACCCAGGGTGGGTAGCGCCCCCTATCACCTCTACCAGCTAGGAGCTCCAGGGTCCCCCATCCTCACAGCGGCCTCCAAATCTAGGCCAACAGGTTGGCCTATAGAAACAAATCACACTTACCTGAAGCTGAAGGACCAGTTTGGTGGCTTGTTCAGGGGTCTGAAATTCCTGGGGTACCCTGGTGATGGGGTGGGGAGGAGGTGTGTCTTTTCCCAGGCAGGCCTCCTCACTGCTCAAGAGTACTTCCCGCACAATCTCAGCAGGTGACATGAAGATCAGTGGCTTGGTGGGACCCTGAGGCTGCTTGCTGTAGCCCCTGGCCTTGGGGGGTCGGTAGCTCTCATCTTTGGGGAACCTCACCCGGGGTCCCACCTTGGATAAATCGGGAAGGGGGTGGTTCAGCCGCCCCCGGCCATACTTGGGGACATTGGAAGCTGAGTGGCTGGTCAGAGTGGTTTCCTGCCTGGGTGGCAGCCTGCCCTGACGGACTTGTCTGGGTGGAGGATGATTCTGGGGGCTGATGGAGCCGGTAAATCGGGAAGGGAGAGGCTTAGGTGATATCCGTGTCCGCTTCCAGGACTGAGGGTCCCCAGTCTGAGGGCAGGAGAGGCTGGCCGTGTCTTTCCTCCATCTATCTGCAGGGCACTGGGGACTCTGAGCTGGGGGTGCTGAGGAGTCCTGGAATTCTGTGGCAGTTGCCAGAGTAACGCTTCCTCCATTACTGTCATCTGGGTTTAGGAGGTGGCGACTGGGATTCTGTGGTAAAGTTTCTACCAGAGCAGCAGGCTGGGGGATGTCAGTCTCTTCTTCCCAGGTGGAACCCAGGCTGTCACGAGGATTGTCAGGGCTCATGGTTCCACTGCTCCAAGACCTTGCAGAACTGAGTTCAACAGTTGGGTTGACCTCAGAATGTTCTGGAAGTTCATCGTCACTGGCTTGTTTGCCAGTGGCCACCCGGATTGTGGCCTGATTCCACCTCATGGCTCTGGAACTGCTGTTTTCATTGTCCCCAGAGTCAAGACAAGTTTCATCCTCCAGCCTCGGGTAACTATCTCCAGCTTCCTCAGCCACAGTATCTCCAAGGGTCTCAAGTGGCTCCTCTTCAGACATGTCTGACTGAGGACCCTGCTGTGAGGGCCAGTGGGGAGTCGAGCTAGAGCTTCCTGGGCTGTCCACATCTTCTGCTTCAGACTCTGAAAAGACAGTTGGTAGCTTAGTAGAGACCAGGACTGGGCTCCCTATGTAACATTACTCAAGTCATTGCACCCTCCAGATATTTCCTTATATGGTGTCAATAGGCAGCCCAGTGACACCCCCCACAAATGGCCAACACCTCTAGTTGTCTGCAAATGTTCTTCAAATTCACGCCTGAAACCCAGTTGTCCCCAGCGCTTCCTGTCTCAACAAACGGCAATACAGTTTCATTCAGTCTCATAAACCAAAAATCCACATCCTCTCTCTCCCTTAACTCCCATGATTCAGTCTATCACTGGACCTTGTCATGATTGCCTCCTGTAAGAATTCTCAATCTCTTCTAAAATTCAGCAGTATCATCTTTACCTGAGTCCAAATCCTTTTCTGGTTGAATTATTACAGTAGCCACTTAATCATCTCCTCAATCCTCACTCTCATCCCTTACCTGAAAATTCATCAATATCTTCCTATTTCTATCATGGAGCTGAATTTTTGACACAGTCTGAAGGCTGTCCCTTCTTACATTCCCTATTAACTCTCCCAATTCATTTCTCTCCCTCTCACTACCCTAACCAAGGCACATTTTCTTCGACCACAGGGCCTTTATACATGCTGATCCCTCTACCAGGATCCTCTCTGCTTTAGTTTCCTATTAACTTCAGGATGAGCTCAACCTTTACCTCATCAAGGAAATCTATTCAGATCTCTGAGTCAGAGTCTCCCTTTTATGAGCTCTCTTAGGACTAGATACCTTGAGGTTGTAATACATATCACAGTTTGTTTATGTGTTTATTCCATTAGCGTTTTTCTCCCCTCCTATGCTGTAAATTCCATAGGACACCCTTTGGTTCTGTTTACTATTTTATTTGCAGAGTAGATGCTCAATAATATTTGACTGAATGGGGTAAAAGAAGAAGGGAGGAAGGAAAGGCATTAGGTTTCCAAAGTTCCTAGGAAACGAAGAGTTCCTGCAATTATTACATAGTCAGTATTCAAGAAACATTCATCTACTCATTCATCTATTTATTCATCTACACATGCATCCATCTACCATCTTCTCACCCATTGATCCAAATTTCTGTTTATTCAGTCATTCATATATTCACTCATCTATCCAACCATCCATTCACCAACTCATCTATCTACCTATCCATTTATCAAACACCCATCTATCCATCAATCATTTATCTGCCTATCTTCCTATTCACCCACCCATTCACTGATCCATCACCCAATCATTCATCTATCCATCAACCATTTATCCACCCATTTTTCTATCACCCATCCCTCACCTACTCATCCATCTATCCATTTACTTATGTACCCACCCTCACCTGTCCATCACCCACTCAACCCACCTATCCATCCACTCACCCACCCATTCATCTCTTCACCTATCAAGCCACCCACTCACCCATCCATTCACCTTTTCATCCGTCAATAGATGGTCTATGCAGTCAATGTTTACTGAACACTTATTTTGTCCTAGATCTTGTGTTAGTCTTTGGGACTGGTATGTCTTGACAGAGGTACTGCCAAGCACAGACTCTCTTCTCTGGCTAGATGCACCTTTATCATAGCCCATATGTCACTATCTGCTCCCCCCATTCCTCCCTGCCTCAGCACTTCCACATCTGTCAACTCTTTAAGGCTGACTTAAGATGTCCCCTTTGTTGACAGCGACACATTTGAAGCCCAGAGAAGTTAAGCAACTTGCCAAAGATCACTCAGTGGTTAGAGCAGTTCCGCATCTGGAACCAAGTCCCTGTCACACAAGGGAGTTTGTCCCTGCTACTGGGGGTCATGCTACATGGAGGGAAGAGGAGGGAGCTTTGAAACTAGGGACCCCAGGTTCATTGTGACCCTAGCTCCTCTCTGGGAACCACGGACAAGTGGTTGCCCCTCTGGCAGTGCTTACTCACACTAGAGACTGGCCTCTCCTGGTAAGGAGGAGAGTGGTGAGGTGGAAAGGAGACATGGTAGCTCACTGCCCAGCCCTCTAGCACACAGCCCTCTGCCCAGGACATGGTAGTGGCTGTTGCATCATAGGTGAGGTTACTATGTGACCTCAGGAAGTGATACCTCTGCCCTTTCACCCCAGTGCATCCCAGTCACCTCTCCCTGAGGAAGACCTCGGATATGGCTCCTGAAAGGGTTGCTGTGGGCAAACCCCATGTTAAATAGCTGTGACCTGAGGACCTTTGAGTCATGGCACAGTCCACTGCCAGCTGAATGGGGGCTCCTTGGGCACCTGCCTGATATACAGAATCCTAAGACTGCAGTGTTTCAGTCCCGTCTTCTCAGGGGAATTATCACTCTTATCTCAGAGGGGAAACCTAGTTCAGAAAGAGACTTGCTAAGCCAAACAAGGACATTCTTGCTTACATGATGCAAATCTTTAAGATGTTAAGTTATAGATTTTATAGATTTCCATTTAAAAGATTTCTAAAATTCCCTCCTGCTTCCCACCTCCCCCCAGAAGCAGGGATGTTTGGAGGCTAAGGGTAGTCTCACCCTGTCCCGAAGACTCAGATTCGGAATCCTGTTGGTCCTCAGGTGGCTGGTCTGGGTCCCACTCCAGAGGCTGCAGGTGCTGCTGGGCCCGGTGAAAATCCTCCAGGAGCTCAGGGCTGGTAGCTTTGGGGAAGGGCCTTTCCTCCCCCCAGCTGCTTGTGCCAAAACCACTGGCATCCTTGCCTTCTTCCACCCAGGCCCAGCGCCGCCGGGGTGTCTTCCCCAGGCCTGGCTCGGCCCAGTGGACCTGGGTTCCCGAGCTGGCCATCGGGCCTGGCCTGCACTTCACCTGGGCCACTGCATCTTCAGGACACACAGTCACCGCCGGTTCCTCTCAGCTCCAGTCATCCTGCCTGTGGCCTATCAGGGGTAATCAAGAAACAACATTACTCCTTGTGCCCTTCTTATCCTCAGAACAAGTGGTTACCAGCAGGAACTATGGAATCAGAAGGCCCTGGTCCAGCTCCTGCTCCACTTGGTTGCAACTGTGTGACCGTGGGCAAGTCATTGTCTTCATTATCTTGGGTAGAATAGATGATAATTCCTCTCTCCCTCAACGTTTTGGAAACTTAGGCCAGATGTGGTGGCATGTGCCCTTAATCCCACCCTAGGAAGGGAGGCCGAGACCTAGGAATCATTTGAGTCTGCAGGTTCGAGACTCACCCAGGGTAATATAGCAAGACCTACTGTCAAAAAATAGCTGGGCATGGTGGTGTGTGCCTGTAATCCCAGCAGTCTGGGAGACTGAGGCTGGGGAATGGCTTGAGTCCGTGGTACCCCCGGTAACATGACTCTGCAATTCCCCTGACAATATAGACAGACCTAGTCTGAAAAAAAAAAATAGAGTTTTGGAAAATTACCTGATGTATGAGGGAAGGAGTCCAGCGGCTGGCACACTGGCAGGTGTTTGAGGGAGCTAGTGCTGGGTACCTTGTGCCAGGCTCTGCTCCTAAGTTCTGGGGCGCAGGCCCTGCTCCCATGAGAACAGAGAACCCAGGGGGAAGCAAACAGCAGCACCTATAAACCAAGGTGAGAAGCAATGAGATAACACAGGCCACTGAGGGGCGCCGCACAAACCTCCTCGGACATCAGCCAAGATCCCCAATAGAAGCTACGTCCTTGAGAACCCTTCCCTGATCGCCCTCCTGTGAGAATTCAGCATGAGACTGGTGGGAGGGTGAAAAGAGCATTCAGCATCCAGAAGAACTGAAAATAGGGACGGTGGCTCATGTCTGTAAGCTTCAGCCCATGAAGCGGTTGGGGCCAGGGATTGCGGTTCGAGTCCCGAGTCACGTCGTGAGACCTAGTTCCAAGAAAATATAGCTGGGTGTGGTGGCGCGCACCTGTAATCCCAGCTACCTGGGAAATTGAGGCTGGGGATTGCTTGAGTCTGTGGTACCCCGGGCAACGTGAGCCTGCGGTTCCACAGGCAAAAATAGCGAGACCCAGTCTCAAAAAAAAAAGAAAAAATTAAAAAAATAGGAACTTGAATACATGTACACAGACGCTCCAGCTACACAAAACAGCCCAAGGTGGAAATGACCCAAAGCCCATCAGCGGACGGCTGGCTGAGGAATCTGCAGTGGACACCCATGATGGGTCATTTGCAGCTGTAAAAAGGAGTGAAGGGCTGGTTCCTGCTATGACAAGGGGGGCTCTCATGACCACCTGCCAAGTGAAAGACCCCAAAGCCACACATAGCGAGGTCCTGTTTATATGTGTAAAGAGCAGGGCGCAGGGGTAGCAAGAAAGGATGAATGAGAGAGAAGGACAGTCTGGAGGCTGTGGGCTATCAGAAGTATGACTGGTAGCAACTTTAAGGTAAATTACTAGGCCTTTTATAGGGTCTAGTCAAGGGAAAAAGAGGTGGCCAAGAGAATGCTTTACGACCAATTATCTAGGGAAGACTAATGGCTAGGGTACAATAAAATTGGGTAAAACATTAGTTCCCGGGAGATAATAGCGGACAGGAGATTCACCCATAAATTTGTTGGTAACTCCCAAGGAATATTTCTTAAGGTAAACATTGGAGGAATGGAGAAGCTGCTCTCTGCTCTCTGGATGTTCATCATGCCAGTCCTGTCTTCAGTGTTCTGAAGGCAGGTAAGAGTGAAATGAAGTATTCCTCATTTCACAGCTTGAGTCCAGTCCAGTCTCAGCTGGCAGCCTCTGACAATATGAAATAACAGAACTGGCCAATCCGAAGAAAGAGAGCAGACAGGTGGGTGACAGGGGCTGAAGCAGGGGGTGGAAGAAAACACTGCTTAGAAGGTATAGGTTTCCTCTGGGGATGATAAAACTGCTTTGGAACGAGGTGGTGGCTGCACAGCATTGTAAATATCCTAAATGCCAGTGAACTGCTCACTTTAAAAGGTTAATCTTATGTTCTATGAACTGCACCAAAAAAAAAAAAAAAAAGAGGATGAAAGACTTTAGGCTGGGACACAGCTTGGTTGTGGGGTGGGGTGGGGGAATAAGAGGTGACACACAGGTGGCCTCCGATGGTTGTCGTATTGGAGACAGGGGCTGGAAGGCTTTCACAGCAGAGTATGGTAAGGAGGGGTGGTGGCCAGTCCCTTGTGGGGGCCCTGGGGTGCTGTTCAGGCATTCAAAGTGCATCCGAGGCACAGGAGGGCACTCAGAGGTGTGGTTAGAAGCTTCTCTCAGGCTGCCTGGGTGGGGGAAGGGGTAGCCAGAAGGGGAACCTGGTCATAGAGGGGCCTGTGGCAGCTGAAAGATGCTGGAAAAAGGACTCCCCACTACCTACCTGCCTCTAGCCCCTCCTGCAATTGCCAGCACCCCCAAGTGTCTCCTCAGTTCAAGCACATACTGAGCCCTAGGCACACCAAGCTGACAGAGCACAGCATCATCCCCCACGGAGCTCAGGCAGCCTCCAGAGCTCAAACAAGGACCTTGCTCTATGGTGGGAAAACTGAGGTCCAGAGAGGGAAGGGGCCTCTTGGCCAAATCACACAGAGGTCAGAACAAGGCTGAGATGAAAGGTCCCCTTGCAGTCCAGCTCAGGCGCTTCCCTCCTCATGGTGGAGATAATGAGCAGAGCCCCAGGCCTCCCGGGACAGACATGTCTGTGTTGGTGCCTGCAGCCCCGTGAGCACTTGGGTCTCGATCAGAGCCTTGATTTGCATGGTTGAGAAAAGTCAGGAGGCAGCTATTTCTGGACAAAAGGTTCTCCAGGGAATAGCGTGGTTCAGGAAAGGCCGACTTCTCAAAGGCTGACTTTTCAAAGGCCAGGGCAGAACATTCTCCCTGCTCTGGCTACAAGCCCTGCTTCTCGGCCTGGGACTCCAATTTCTCCCCCCATTCGATCTTCCTCGCTGACCCCAGAGTATCTTCCAGATCATCCTGAGCCACTATGACCACCACAGCTTATGCCCACTCTGGCCTGGGCTGGAAGCTTTTCCTACATGTTCTCCACCTGTCCTCATTCTAAGCAGAAAACTGAAGTTCAGCATGGAGCAGTGACGTGGCCATCGTCAGCAGCTGGCAAGAGACAGAGCAGGTCTTAGAATTGTCAGATTTGGCCTAATGGTCTCCAATCTTTTATCACTTGTCTGTCTCACCAGAAAAATACATTTGTACGTCCATCCAAAATCTTTATTTCTTATATGGCTATATACATGCATCTTCATGCTAATTTATAATATTAGAAAAAATATTGAGACTAGGTCTTGCTATTTTTGCCTGTGGAACCATAGGCTCACATTGCCTGGGGTACCACAGACTCAAGCAACCCCCAGCCTCAGCTTCCCAGGTAGCTGGGATTACAGGCGCACGCCATCACGCCCAGCTATATATTTTTTTGGATCTAGGTCTCACTATGTGCCCTCAGCGGGACTCGAACCATGATCCCTAGCCCCAGTTGTGGCTTCTTAGGCTGCCACTTACAGGCATGCACCACCATGCCTGGATGAAAATGAGTGTTTTAAAAGGTGCAATGAAAATATTTCAAAGAGACATTCTAATCTTTCCCATACCCTTTTTTTTGGGGGGGGGGGGGAAATGGGGGCTGCATCCCTTTTAGAAATCCCTGGCAGTGGGCCTTAAACTGAAGAGCTCTTGTGTATCTTCTAATACATATTCTCAGGTGACCCAAGAGCCAGACCCAAGTTCCAGCCAGCGGCCCTGGAACAGACCTACAGGAACCTGCATTTTAAACCAGCACTTTGACGTTAGCTAGGTCTCCTCACTCCTCTAACATGGCAGGTGTGGCATGTGCTCAAAGCCGTTGCTCTACTCTTTCTAAACCTCCAGCAAGGAAGGGGCCGGGGGAGGTGTGTGGTTTCATGACTTTTAAAAGGTTCTTTTTCTGACTGGGCCTCAGAGCAGCGGGCCCAATCACAGAAGCCTCTGGGTGCACAAAGGGGAACAACCTGTCCCGGGATGACTCAGGCGTCACAGAAATCTCACTGTGGCCAGGGGAAGCTGCAACTTAGACGCAGCTGTGGTCACCGGTTGCAGTTCTGCGCCTGCTCCCCGGATGGTCCCCAAACCTGGGAGCCTCTCGTAAGCAAGCCTCTGTCTTCCACACAGCTACAGCCCTCATGCCAGGGAGCCTGGGGCCGGTCAGCCAGCCAGTCAACAAACAGGCAGGTGTGCCAGCCACATGCTGACCTCAGTGGGGCTGAGGACTCATGCTCCCCAGACTGGCAAGAAGGAGAAACAGGCTGGGAGTCCAGCGTCTGGACCGTTTCACTGCTCGTAACAGGGAACCACTGGGTTTATGTTCTCCTCACTGTGAAGCACCACAGCGCTGGGCCCGGTTCAGGTGCTGTAGAGGCAGCAGAGGATGGTCTAGATGAACTTGGAGGTTCCTGGTTGACTTCTGAGAGCAACAGGCTCAGAAGCCAGATTTCATTTCAGAGAAGCAAAGAGATGTGCAGCAGATGCTTGAGTGACATTTTTTTACGATGCTGATGAGACAAGGAAAACCCCTTCAAGGAAGCCGGGTGACATAGGAACCTACCAATGACGTTAAAGGACTTATTCAAGGAGCGCCCAGTGGGAGCAAGTTAACTTTTCAAAAATCGATGGCTTCCTTCTGTGTGCAAAGCAATACAAAAGACACAAGGAATGAGTAAAAATGTGGAAGTTCAAGTGGGGAGGTACAAGATTGAAGGGTTTTGTTGTAGAAGAAAGCGTTACGCTAAGCTTGAGAGACAGGGTCTTGGGGGAGAGGAATGACATCCAGGCTGAGGGAACAGCACAGGCAAAGGTGCAGAGGTCTCAAAATATGAACAGAATCTGATGGAGAGCTATGGGCTGGGATCCATTAATGGCAGCCCAAGGCAGGTTGTTCATGTCAGATTCTATTACAGCAGTGAGGCTGATGCTGAACAGCTGGGGGTGCATGAAGGCCCCAGGCATGGGAGGTGAGGTTCAGTCAGGGTCATGCTAAGAACCCGCATGGGCTTGGCATTTGGACTCAGCCCTGGAGAAACTAGACCCACTGGGAAGCACCAACCACTCCTGCCTCCTCTTTTAATCTCCCTCTATCTCCAGCCCCCTGCCTCGGCTCTCTCCAGAGGGCTACAAGAATCTTGTCTCTTGCCCCAGTTCCTGAGTGGGTCAGCCACCCCCAGGATGGTTCTCTGCCCACTCAGCAGCTCTGAAACCAAGGACCTTCTCTTTATGCCAGTCTCCCAAGTTGCCAGCTGCAGCCACGCAGCGCACATCTGCCTCAACATGTGCCGTTCCCATTCAGGACTATCCCTGGTACTCCCATGCTCCCTCCCTGATCTTGACATTGCCCAGAGTTGGAAACTGAGTCACAGAGAGTTGGTTAGCTCTCAGAAGGCCTTGCAGCCAGGAAGGGAGGACCAGGGACTCAAATCTAGGGTGCATGTACTCTGGAACCAAACCCACTGACTGGTGAGGCCTTGTGGGGACTTTTGAATAAGATAGAGCTTGGACTGTTCTACTGAGTACTAAACTGGGCCTCCCTCCCTGACCAGCAGACAAGGCACAGACCTGCTGTTCTCAAGGGATTTCCCTAGTTGTATAGAAACCAGCCCCACGAGGGGACACACACCACTCCCTGTTTCAAGTGCCTCTTTCTGCCCCTAGCATCAGGGCCCTGAGGGAAAACGAAAGCAGCTCTGAACTTCAGTCCCACCACCTGACCTGCTGAGCGAGGTCTGCGGGGTACCCCTGCCCTCTTCTGAGGCAAGAGAGCCACACAGTGAAGACCCCCCTCCTGCCTCCAGTTCTTACCCTCATCTCCCCATCCCTGAGGCCCCTTAGCTGCCCGTGGGATGAAATCTGCCTGGCAGATGCAGACACCCCAGAACAGAAAGGGACCCACACTGGTCCAAGCACACAGAGATCTGAATCAGAGCTGGAACTGGAATTTAACTCTGAGGCTCATAAAAATTCCCCTCAGACCCAAACCCACCGATGGCCCAGGCCTGGCCCTCATCTCCTCAGCTGAGAGGAGCGATAGCGCAGCTGCAACTTCCTGGCTGGGCTGGTCCAGTCGTTCAGTCCTGTCCCAGGGAGGCTGTGACTGGCCAGAGGGTGGCTGCCTCACCCACCGCCTCTGCTCCCTTACCTCTGTCCAGATCCACCACCATCCGGCTGGCCTGGGATCAGGGGGCCTGCATGTGAGGTCTTTGTTCCAAACCTGGGGAGCCCCCTGCCTCCATGGCGCCCTGGCCCGCCTCCAGGCTGCTCTGCCAGCCCTAGCCGCTGCTCACAGACAAGCATCTCTCCCCACCTCTCCCCGCCCCGCTGCGGCTGAGGCGGCCTAGCCCAGGCAGGAAGCGCCCAGCCTGATTTCCTACAAGTGTTTGTCAGAAGGAGGGGGTTTGTCTACCCACAGAGTGCAGTGAGCAGAGCAGGAGGAGCTTAACCCCTTGCGGGCCCTCTGCTGGTCTGTGCTGCCCGGGAAAGGACCTGGGAGGCTCCCCAGGGTGGGATCGGACCATCCCAAAGTACAGAGAATGAAGCCTAGCAAAGGTCAGCGACTCAATCAAGGTCACATGGCATGTTGAGCCTGGAAGGAGGCCTAGCAGCCTCCACTCTCTGGGGGACTTTCTCTAACCTCTAGGGCATGACATTAGTTCAGTCCGTCACGAGGCCTCACTATCCATCTGTAGGGTGGGTGCTGGCTAGACGCTTGCTGGGAACCCTTTCAGCTGACTCCGCCGTCTGCCAATATGTGACCCAAGAGCTCAGAGAGGCTGCCCGGATCTCCGCTGTCCCACCCACTGTGGCTCGTCCCAAGCGGAGTCTGCAGCCACCGTGGGATTGTCTGTGCCGCAGGAGATGGGAAACTGGCTGACCAGGTGAAACTGGCTGACCTGTTGTTCCCAGAGTACATCAGCAGCCAAGCTGCTTCTTCTCAGTCCCCCTCATCTTGGTCAGTCAATTGATGGAACTTATTGAGCACCTACTGTGTGCTGGGGATACAGCAGGGCATAAGATAGGCCAAGTACTAACTAAGGGAGGCAGAGTCACTAAGCATGGAGAGAGGGGTGATCAGAATGGGGAAGTGTGGGACGGACAGGAGACCCATATCTTAGGCTGCTTTTAGGAATGCTGATGCCCAGACCCAAACCACCCACCCCAAAACCAGCAGGATCCGTCTGTGGGCTTTAGCAAGGTTCAAAGTGTTCCAGCTAACCGGGATGTGTGACCCTGATAGAGAATCCACAGGTCAGAAAGCAATAGATCAGGCATGAAGGTCTGGGGATGATTATAAAGGTCTCCATGAGAAGGTACACTTGACAAGACACCACAAGGAAAAGAAGGGGGAAAAGGGCTGGCAACAGAATATTCTAGTAAAGTTATTACAAAGGGAAGCATTGGAACCAGGAGGGCTTTCCCTGAAAATAAAGCTCTGTAAGCACGAGCAGAGTGAACTGAGCGGAAGAGGCAGGGAAGGGGGTACGGGTAGGGTGGGGGTATGGTAGGAAGGCAGCACGGGACCCAGTTGGCAGATGTTTGACTCCCAACTCTGGCCCTCCCCAGGACCCCAAGATTCTTATCCAGGAAACAAAAAGAGAAAGGAAAAGTTCAGACTCTGTTTGACCCAAAAGCCCTTCTGGTGATTCTGAAGAGCAACTAAATCTGGGAGCCACCAGTGTAGGAAAGAGAAATGAGTGTCAGTGGCACTGTGGACCAAAGGCCAGTGCCACCTCTTGCTAGCCCTGTGACCTTAGGTGTCACCTTCCCCAGCCTTAGTTTCCCCTTCTGTAAAACGGGCAAGATGAGGGGATGAGTTGCCACTCAGGCTGCTGTCAAGATCCAACAAGGTAAACGCTGAAAAGAGCAGCATGGGGCCTTGATACCAACACAGGGAGGGGAGGCGTGCCCAGTTGGCTTGTGAACATCTGGCACAGCCGGGCCATAGGCAGGGGCCCTCATCTCACCCCTCCACCCCACCCCTCCACCCCTCCACCCCCTTCGCTGCCTCTTACCCATGGGTTCTCCCCGCAGCCCCTAGCCCATGTGGAACAGAGCCAAGTCCTAATGAGGTCTCCTCTCTGCCAACTCGGGTGGCCATGTGGGCTATTGTGTGAGGGGCGGGCTCTCCTGACACTCTGTCACTCACTCGCCCGCCCGCCCTAGGCATTAAAACCCAGGCAGTGCTGCCATCAATGCCAGGTGGCTGCTGATACCAGCCACGCCCTGTGGCCGCTGGATAGCCCAAACCCATCTTATGGGCAGTTTCCTAACACCTAGGAAAATAGCCCCCAGTGCATTCTGCTAAATCTCCTTACCCTCGCCTCGCCTCCCCCCCCGCCCCCCG
>PVHY01010139.1:0-53240 GCA_004024945.1 Uropsilus gracilis
ACAGACTCAAGCAATCCCCAGCCTCAGCCTCCCAGGTAGCTGGGATTACAGGCACACGCACCACCACGCCCAGCTATTTTTTTTTTTTTTTTGGAACTAGGTCTCGCTACAGGCCCCAGGCGGGACTCGAACCGCAATCCCTGGCCCTGGCCGCTTCATAGGCTGAAGCTTACAAGCACGAGCCACCGTGCCCGGTCCTATAGATTTATTTTTTTAGCCTTAGTTGCTGAAATTGAAAATCACTGTATTTCATTAAGTGAAAAGATTGGGGTTTTAGGAAACTGCCAGCAGTCACGTATTTGTATGTTCATTTTCCTTTTTAATATTCATTACTAAGTAATGAATACTAAATTCTATTCAATATGCTGCTTTGGCGATTCCATTCCATTGAATAGAGGCAGTATATACAGAACTCTATAAGGAACAAAAGGAAGTTTGCTCAAGTTCAACATAATACCAAAAAAAAGGCATTTTAATGCAAAAACAAACAAGAAAAAAAAATCCAAAATGCTTTGGAAACACAAAGATTATAAATTCAACCCATTCTCATCACTTTGATGAAATGATGACTTTTGATAGCACTCTTTAAAACTTGTGTTTTTTCCCATGCCATTTCTTTTGTTTTATTAAGTTATGAAAAGCCTCACTTAGCTTTTCCAGAGAATTGTGTAGAAGAACAAATATAACTGATGGAGCAAATAGGTGGACTGAACTTTTATTTTGTTTGTGAGTTCTTAGATTAAGGTTAAACAGTCACAGTTTTTAAATTCCAAATCTACCTGAGATCAAACGACTTTGGGTAATCACTGAAGTTTTATGTCTCTCGTCTTATTTTCTGAGATAGGGATTCTGATCTTGGGAATTTTAAGAAGACCTGACTATTAACCACACCCTCCTTGAAATATTTTTTCCACTTCAGTCTGAGGACACCACAACCCCTCGCACTAGACTGTCCCATTCATCTGTGCCTGACTGGGACACAGGTATCTAACCTATTCCTATTTCCGACTGTGTGACTTACAGCAAATGTGATAGAGACTTTTAATTCTGAATTTAAAGTTCACCCTTCACAGTCGTACTAAAATCCCCACATTAATGAAGGTAACTACGAAACTACTACTGATACATTTTCTAGCCTCCTTTGCCACTAGGATGGTCATGTGATTAAACTTTAGACTCAAACAATGAATTATTTGAGGACTTTCTAGGAACTTTTTTTCAAAATGAGAGCCAGACAAATGGAGAAATCTTTTCCCCTCTTACTCTCTCTTCCTCCTTCCCACTGACTGAAAATAGAAACCATAACTAGCCACCTAAGATCATAATCTAACTTGGAGTATAGAAGCCATGCTCTGAGAATGGTGATGCAGAAAGATGGAAGGAGCCAGATCCCTCATTATTTTAAGGAGCTGCCCTGTATCACTTACTTATATCTATTTATTTTAAAATAAACTAATGTTTTTAAGTCACTATCATTGGTGATTCTGCTATATGTACCTAATGGGTACAATAAGTAATGAGATTTCTTTCCCCCCAGAGAATGGATTGAATGCTCCCTGAGTTGGTTATCTATTATCTCCTCAGCCCTCCTCCCTGAGAACTACTGCTTTCTTCCTATCCACATGTTCTTCCTTCGGTGTCAGGCTAGTCAGCTGGTTGCAAGCGATTGGCATGAGCTAAACATCTAATCCAAGTCACACCTTCTTTAGACCATAACAATTAGATAGGGGTGCACACCAGACCTAAGTTAAAATCAAAAGCCATTTCCAGGAATTTCGAAGAAATAGAGACTCTTTCAAGTGACAGAATGTTAGAGCAAAGTTCAAAAGTTATTGTTAACTATGTCTTTATGTATGTGGCTAGAATCTAAACACACAGAGTAAGAAGAAGAAACAAAGAGCAAAGAGTAGAGATGGAATGAGAAGCCTAAATTCATTTGAGTGTTTGCCTTTAGTTGCTAGTAAAGTATCATGCCACTTACTACGTCACCTGTAGTGATGCCAACTGTAGTGCACAGACAGGCCAATTTGGGTAGGTTCTTTATTGGTTCTAGCAGCTACACAGATACACAGGCAAGGGAGGGGCAGAGGAGGGGCCAGAAGGGCGGAAAGGCAGGTGAGCCCCCCAGAAATCTTCATGCACTTTCTCTGGCCCCTTTCTCTCTCAGATGTTTTCTTCACATTCTCTCTTTGCTGATCTCACCTCTCCCATCCCACCACCTCCCTCCCCACTCCCCATTACTTTTATCTTTCATCCCAGGGTGACACTGCCCTTTTAAGCCTTTTCTTCCAGGCCCAGGTGTGCCCATTCACACATACACACACCCACTTGGCCAGGCAAGTAGGAATGGTGCAATACCACAGGTGCTGGTCATAGAGGCTAATGGAAGAAAAAGCCTAACCAGCTCATTTACCCCACATAAGGTTTAGTCACATTCATGACTTATGATTCATAAAAAAATTATATATAGTCTTCTTTTTGCTTACACTACTTAGAGTTGTATCTTTATTAAATACAATCTTCAGAATTTAAAAAAAAACTTTGTATTTTGCTCACAGAATCTACACTACTTTTAAAATTATTGACTGGCAATAATGGTACTTGTTTGCTTATTTTAGCTGGTACACTAATTTACCTAAAACTGAACAGTAACCACAGCAAAAAGATAAATTTGATGTTGTCCAGTAAATTGCTTTTGCAGTTAAACTTCCAACTGTCCTGACAACTTCTCCTTACATCAAACTCTTTGCAATTGCAGATACAAGAAGTAGCAGTAAGTTCAGCTTGAAGAAAAAAATGATCAATTTTAAGAACCTGTGAGGCACCACTAGATTGCATTATCAATTCATTATGAGTCCTATTTGAAAAACTGTATCAGAAATAAAGTTCTAATGCCTTTATTTTTATAAACGCCTATAACTGTTGTCTTTCCATCTCAACAAGTATGCCTGGGTAATGATGTTGCATATTATCTGAAAAGAGGAAAACCCCTTTTATTTTATGACTGAGTTTCCGAGAGTGTATCAAGTATGGCTGATGAAAATGCTCAAACGAACTAATGCAAGTTTCCTTTCTGTAATACATAAACAAAATTCTTTTGCACGATATCAAGGTTTATGTGGTATAACATGTAAAAAGAAAAAGCACCTTATCTATGTTTACACAGAAACCAGGTAACCTTGTCATAAACTGGGGAAGAAATGACTTAGATGTCACCTCCCACATCTCTGGCTGTGGATAGACTTTAGAGCTACTGGGTATTTTAACTATTAACACACAAACTTGACAGAAACTAAATCTCAATGCACAAATTAAAGAAAATATATCTGTTGTAAATGAATTCTACAAATTCACAGTGGGCTCTACTCATACATCATTTAACTTCCCAACAATATGTGAGGAAACTGAGTCAGAGAGATGAGGTGGTTAGCCAGAGTGATCAAGTTAGTATACTTTTCAATGTAGGTCTCCTTGTTCCCACCCTAATATCACCATACTATGAGTTCTTCCAGGTATGGGAGCTGCTGTTTAAATGGTTTCTTTAAATTAAACTTGCCATGGGAGGTTGAAATATTCTTTTCTGGTAATAATGTACACAGCACCAAAAATATAGCAGATATACCAAGAGTAGATTAAAGTCAGCAGGCATGTGTAATAGAGGAATTACAAAAGGCATACCTGTGAACATGTTCAGATTCAGCTATAATAAATCATTGAAAATTAAGCTCGACCACTCAAATACAACATATGCTCTAGGACTGCATCCTTTGCTGAGGGCTGGTGCAATGGAAAATATGCACTCCAGATTATTGTTGGGACATTCAACAAAATTTTCACCTGGATGATGGATTTTTTTAAATGCTCCATCAATATTAAAGTTCTTGCACTGAAACTTGTAGTGCTATAGTGTGAATATTTAAAAGCATCTTAATAATATGAAACACAGAAAGGCATTATAGAATATTATAGAAGTATTATAGTATTATTGAATATTATAGAGCTAGAATATCTGCAAGCAGCCATTCGCCTCTCTCAAAAGACTTAGAAAAAAATTGAAGGGAGAAATAATAAAATAAGGTGATAAAATGTTATAGACAATCTAATAAAATGTATATGGGAATTTTTTGTTTGTGTTCTTCCCACGAATTTCCTGTAAGTTTGACATTATTTCAAAACATTATGTTAACTAAAAGTAACACTAGGCTTAGTCCCAGATGTCCTAAATTCAGGTTCAGATTTCCCACCCATCTGAGTAACATTTGTTATTTCACATAATCTGTCTGACCCATATGAAATATAGAAGTTATTTATTTTAAGTACAGATTAACACTTCATTATACAAATAAGCCTCAGATAATTCTCCTATACTGGGTAATTTAGACTACACAGTGCTGCTATGACCAGCTTTATTCAGGCTTGCTCATATGCAAATTTGTCCTAGTGTCAATTCACAAGTATCACAGGGATACACTCAAGAATATAGCATAAAGCTAAAAAAAAAAAAAAAAAAAAAGGTATACTGTGAAAGGAAACACTAACATGATCCCATTTGTGTAAATTTTCAGGCACCAACATCATTCATTAATGTTAAACTTCCAACTGTCCTGACAACTTCTCCTTACATCAAACTTCTCCTTACATCAAAGTTTGTATCATCAAACTTCACCACAGAGTGAAGGAGGGAAGAGGATGGGAGGATTTGATGAACTTTAGATATATATAATGTTTTATTTCTTAGTGACAAAGATTGGTCTAAGATAATAAAATCTCAACCAAAGAAGTTCACAGTTCCTTACAGCTCTAATAATCTATATTCGAGTTAGATTTGTAGCCATAAAAAGTTTTATAATCTTTGTGCTTACATGTACATAGACTTAGTAAAATTCAGCAAGATTGTACTAAGATAATTTTAGGCATTGAGCTACCTCAAAGATAATTAAAACATGCTTTGGGATGCTTTGAAAAAAAAAAAAAGGACTCTGATGTTTTATTAAAAACAAAGTTTGGTTAATCTTTCTGAGATAATGGGATCTTAGGAACAACTAAAGGAGACAATGAACATAAAGGGGAGGGCCAATTTTGGTTAGAAAAATACTTTTGCAACATATTCCTGATGTGAAAGCAGAAGCTTTTAGTTCTTAGCATTGCTGACTCAGTAAACCATCAAAGAAAGTTATACTCCAGAAAAATACCTGTTATTAAACACTAGAATTTACTGGTTTTTGTCCTTTACTAAACACTACAATTGGTTTATATATTTGGGAAAACATGTGCAAAGAGAAAACATATTTTAGCAAGGACTGGTATAATTTAAAGTAAAACAGTGAAATTTGGTAGTAACCCAGAAAGTTCCTGCAACTTGATAACCAAACTGGATAGTTCAAGTAAAAAAAGTCTATCTTATTGGTATATGCACACAGTAAAACATACCTCCGTTACAGTAAAACATACTTCTCTACATCTGAGGGTCATCTATGTAACTATGAACAGAGGAGGGATTTATCAGGTCTCTTTTGGCACTGAAGAGCAGAAAACCTCATTTAAATGAACTTAACAATAAATGGGAATTTATTGCATCATGTAACTGAGAAACTCAGAAATAGGTTTAATTTTGGCTTGAAAGTTCAGGCAATGTCTCCCATGGCTTCTTGGCTTCTGTTGAGAATTATTGTGTCTGTATTCATCAGAAATATGGATCTCTAGTTGTTGATTTTTGTGATGTCTTTATCTGGTTTTGGTATTAGGGAAATAGCAGAGAATGTATTAGGAAGTATTCCCTCTTGGATTTTTTGGGATAAATTTGAGTAAAATGGGATGTAAGTTCTTCTTTAAAGGTTTGATAAAATTTACTTGTAAATTCATCTGATTTTGGAGTTTTGTTTTGAAGGAGATTTTTGCTCAGCTTTGATAGAGGATTCTAAGCCAATAGTTTGGTTTATTCCTCCTCTTTTATTTAGAGGTAAAGCCAATTTAATTGGAGATGTCCTCCAGTTCAAGCTCCAACTATTCACATTGTTGTGAGCTGTTGGCTCCAGCTATTCAGAAGCTAAGTGGAGCACCACCACCACTGTCTCCAAACTGAGGGCAATCTCTAAGAGCATCTACTGTCCTTAAGCTTCCTTATTTAGGAGGAGGGGTACTTCACTCTCTGGCTCTGGCTGATTAGTTACTATCAGGCAGTGTAGAGTCTGCCTTTGTAAGTATTAATTTACTACTACAGCATTCTACCGTTGGTCATGCCCTACTCCTATAGAAGTAGGAACTTGCAGACTCTGTGCCCTCCCTCTCCAATGCAAACTTCAGGTTCTGAAGTTCCTGATGGTGGGCATTTAGAAAAAAGCCCTAAGTCACATGTCACATATCACATATGTACATATAAACATATATATCTTGGAAATAATTTTGTATCATTACATATAAAATTATTTCATTCTTTTAAAGTGTAGCCCTGTATTCATTTCAATAATCAATTTTATATAAAAAATTGGTATAATGTTATGTGAAAATTCCTGGACATAAATCATTTCCCATATTTTTAATGTGTAAGACTATCTCAAGCACACACTGTTGGAAAAGGAACTGTTAAATCAGAGGATATGTTCATTTAAAATTTTGATAGATAAGTCAAGTAGGCCTCCATAAATGTTGCACTAATTCACATTCCCTTGGGGGATATGGATCAGTGCCTTTATTCTCCCAATAAACTCAGTATTTTTCAAAATTTCTTTGTTGTCAATAGGATATGCAAAAATTGGTCTCACACAAATGAAAACAAAGCGATATCACTTAATTCACACAATATAACCATAGTAAAAAGACAGATAATGAGCTGTCAGTCATATAAAAAGATGTTTTGGTCAAGGGTAAACAGATTGAAGCAAAGAGATAATATTTTTTCTTCAAATAAGTATAAATTACAAAAAATAGGTATCACTGACAGTCAGTAATGTGATAACCTAGTAGGAGTGTGAATTACCACAATTTGGATTATAATCTGGAATGATCCATTAAAGTGAAAAAGCTCACACCCTTTTGATTCAACAAGCTACATGTAAATTCTATTATACATAAATATAAAGCACCAACATTTGTACATGGGTATGTATAAAAGTATTTTTATTCACGTATGTTGTTATTTTTGTTTGGAAGAAAATTGGAAAAGCCTGAAGATTTATAAATAAGAAAGTGGTTGAGTATATTTTAGTTTACACATTGTATGGGCCTTGTAGCTACTAGGAAAAAATGAGTTAGATCTACTACGTATGCTTTGGAATAAAGTTTATACCATATGGTGAAACAAAAAGATAGATGAGAAAGAGAAGCTCAATTTTTGTTTTTGCAAAGAAAAACTTATGTTTTGATACATGTATAAATGTTTGAAGAGAAATTATTAAAATATTATATTATATGTAGTGTTTAGGAGAGGGTTCTTGTTGAATTTCTTCTCTCAGTTTTAGCAGAGGACCCTATAAGTAACACACAATAGTGCTTCAGACTAGTAATGTCTGGTATTTATAGTTTTCTCTTTCCAAAGGGGAATATTTAATCAATCCTGTTCCATCATTTCATATGGTGATTGGGAAAGAGGAGAACAGGTAACATATATTTTGGATTTTTAGGCAGGATACCAAAGGAGTCATACCCTTCTAGGTAGCCACTATTGCACACTACTCAGAGAGCTAGACACTAAGCTAGATGTAGAAACAAGACACAATTTTGGGTTATCTCATTTGGGAAATCACAGAATATTTTCTTTTTATAGGAAGCATGGAATAGAGGAATACTTGGCAACAAAAAGACTGAAATATACAAAGGAATGTTAATGTTCACCAAATAATCCACATTCCAGAGTACTTTTCACCAGGTTTTCAATGAAAAACTCAATGAACGAATAAATTAACAAGAAATATATTGTGATTTTGTGTAGGAATGTTTGTGAGAAATGTACATTTTAATGCAACTCTCCTCTTAAAAAAAAACAACACTTTCTCTTAGGCCCCCAAAAGTTCTACTTCTGATGACAAGTAATACACCATTATATTATTTTATGGAAGATGTGAATCCTATGACTTTTAGATTTATCCATTGATAACAGCAGAGGCAGATTGTGAATCAAATTTAGATTATGTAGGACCTTGTGGCTGTCAGTGTTACAAATTTGCCTTATGGTTCATTCACTCTTTAATCTTTATTTTCATTTAATGGGTCTCTAGAAACTTGAAAACCTCTAGAAAATGCATTGCTACCGTTATTTATCTAAAAACATCTATGCTTGCTAATCCCATTATGGAAAAATTACAACTCTATATTTTAAGAATATTTGGGGATTACCAATAATCTGTAACACTTTGGACAGACAAGTAAAATTAATAATGAAAAACTCCAGTAATGAAATTTTTACAAAATGCAGTAGTATGATTAATCTTAGATTTGGATCTCCTTGTTATAAGTAACAGACTAAAATATATGTCAAAATCTTCCTACCAAACTTAACTAGTGCCAGCATTTGTCTGATGCAATAAAATTCTATGTTGGCAACCAACTCTTAATATACATTCTGACAAATGACACTCAGTTGTTTATAGCACAGTGTTAGTATTTTCAAGACTTTCAGTATCAACAATGAACCAAAATAGACATTTAAAGGAATGGAAAAGAACCAAAAATGGAAACTAAACTGGTATTTCCTAGAAAAATCTTTGTCACTGTGGTTAATCACTTAATTGAACTTTTGATTTACAAGTTTGTCCGTCTAGGTACAGGTATGCAGAAGGTCATCTTGCATGCATAGACTTAAAAATAACATCTTAACAAACATAGATTGATACTTTGGTTTACGTATTTGGCTCTCATCCATTAGGCATTCTCTACTGAGCTTGTTCTCAGAAAGTACATAAGATTTTTTTTTTCTCTGACTAGAAAGGTAACCACTGACAACAACCATGCATCTACCAGGAAATTCCGTAGATACTCAAAGAAGGTGGAGGAGAATGATGAGAAAGGATGCAAAAAAAAACCAGAAAGGCCTCCACAGACGGTGAATACCAGGTGGAAGGGTTACTGAGAAAATTACATATGAGTTTACCACGACTTTGTAACTCTGTTGAGTTTTAAGATTCAATACCCCCTACTGACCAAAAAGTGTGAGATCTCTCCATAACAAGTCAATTCAGCTAAATAAATATTTGATGATACCTTCCTGTGCCAGGTGCTGAAGATAAGGGAGATGTGGCTCTTGTACTTGTGAAGTTTATAATGCAGGGAAGATGAGAGGATCAATGAAATTGAATTAATAACTATTAGCACAAGTCTTCTCTCTGCATTTAACCCTGAAGTAAATGATACATTTATAAATTTATATGATGGTGATTTCACTAATATGTCTATGATTAGTCACCTGATTTATTCATATTTAGGAGAAAATAAAAATGAAGGCTATCATTGTTGCCTGCATTTACTTAGTCTTCTAATTCATTGTACTTGCTTAATAATCAGATACAAGTTCTTTCCTCCATTACTTTTTATCAGGTGACCTAAAGAAAATGGCTGAGGTACATTTGGAATACCATCCTTTATCTAGCTTATCAATTTTGTATGATGCTGCAACTAACAATTAGATCAAGGTCTTTAGACATTTTAGATTTGTGCATGTCTTCAGAAGAAAAAAAAGATTTGTGCATGTCTTCAGAAAAAAAAAAAAGAACATAACTCCAGCATATTTGTTTTTTTCATTTACTTATAAATTTTATATACACACAAGTGAATAGATATTACAATGCTTATGATATACACACTGTAAAATGTACACAAAGTGTAAACTCAATTTTTTAAATGAGATAGAGTAAAATTTTTTTTTTAAGACTAGGTCTCGCTATTTTTGCTCATGGAACCACAGGCTCATGTTGCCCGGGGTACCACAGATTCAAGCAATCCCCAACCTCAGTTTCCCAGGTAGCTGGAATTACAGGTGCGCACCACCACACCCAGCTATATTTTGGGGACTAGGTTTAGTTATGTTGCCCCAGGTGGGACTTGAGCCACGATCCCCAGTCCCAGCTGTGACTCTATAGGCTGTCGCTGACAAGCACACACCACCATGCCCGGCTTTAAATTATAGTTAGAGTAAGTCATTAAAATAAAAACCTTTCTTCTCACTAAAAATTACTTTAAAATAACCTAATCCATTACTTATACAAGTTTATTATTAATATTTGATTACCACATATTATCATCCCTCATATTGATCAATTGTCCTTTCAAACTTATCAGAAATGTTTCCATTTTCATATTTTTTTAACAAAAGTTTCAAAATTCACTGAACTCCTCAATTGAAAGACTGAAAGAGAATAAGAAATTATTTCCAAATTTTTAGAGCATTTATTGTAGGTGAAAAACAGAAATTTTAGCCAAAGAAAATAACAATGACAACATTTTAAAATATTAAATACAGAACTTCCGCACTCAGTGCTAAAATGTTATGTTTTTCAACCACTATGGAAAGGGGTGTGGAGGACCCTCAAGCTAATGAAAATGGAACTACCATTTGACCCAGCAATTGCTCTTCTGGGAATCTACCCAAAAGAGACCTCAATTTGGGTACAAAAGGACACCTGTGCCCGGATGTTTACTGCAGCACAATTTATAATTGCAAGGTCATGGAAACAACCTAAATGCCCCAAAACAGATGACTGGATGAAAAAAAAGATGGTCTATATACACGATGGAATATTACTCATCAATTAAAAATGACAAATTCGACGACTTCATAACAACATGGATGTATTTAAAAGAAATCATATTAGCAGAAACAAGCCATACAGAAAAAGGCAGAAACCAAATGGTTTCACTAATGTATGGGATATAGTGAAAAAAATAAACAAAAGCCTTGAGGAAAGTCAAAACAAGATAAACACCAAAATGAAGCCACAACTATGAACAGGAGGGAGAGGGGGGGAAGGAAAGGGGGGCAAGTCCTTGAGATTACAATGCTGTGAAATTTATATATAAATAAATTTTTTTAAAAAGTTATGTTTATCTTCAAGGGATAAAGAAGCCCATGAATTTTTTTCAGAAAAATCTATTAGGTAACATATGACCAAGAGACACATGGTTATAAAAAAAATCATCATTTAGAATTTTTTATGTAGAAAAGGTAAATAAAATTAAAAAACTCACTTTTAACTAAAATAACTTATTGCAAATGATTTTTACAATCATTAACTAACTTCACAATGTTGATTTTAAAATTTGAAATACTTTATCAAATATTAAATAAATTACTCAAGTATGTAAACTAAAGTGTCAGTTTCAATCTAATGTACTTTGCTGATTGTAAGATGCACATTTTTCATATCTAATTTAGTGTAGATGCTACATGCCTACTTCCCAAATAATATGTTATGAAACTGTTGATTATTTTTGAATGCTCAGTAAAACTGCATTGGGTTTATTGGGTTAGAAAAATACTTTAGAGGTAACAACAATGGGATCATCTTTGTGAGTTTCTGTTTTATTAGCACTGATGTCACAGAGATAGATACTGGGTGAAACAAAGATGTGAACAGAAGTGTTGGACTCTATGAGTGTATCTGAATATTTTGCCAATTCATTTCGTGTGTCCTTTTTTTCTTTTTTGAATATGTGTGAGAGATTATAGACATATTTAAATCTAAAAGGGTTGTTGCAATACATAAAATGTTAATTGAAATATTCTCAGTGAGAGCAGCATTATACCACAGTTTATGTAGCACTTATTTTTATGTCTTGGTGGTACATAAATAGTGGTAGATTGTAATGGAGGAAAGCCTACATTTAATGAAGTTGTGTCAAAGTGAGAGTACAGGTGACCACTCCTCTGCACTCTATATTGTTTCCCCCTTTCTCAGACTCTGCGCTGATAACATGTCACATACAATGTCATACCATTAAGTGATAATTTCTTATATTTTTGATAGCAAATACCAGTGAAAACTGGGGTCTTTTCTCACCACACCCCAGTGGAGTGTTGGCACACAGTCCACTTTGGAGACATGCCACCCGCTTGGGGTTGGAGCTGGGTGGCCCGGAGTCACCGAGGAAGCACATCTCGGAGGAACGTTGTCTCTTGAATGTCAAACAAGTGCCACTTCTCGACTGCCGAAGCCGAGAACGTGATTTCATCGTGCTTATCAAACAGCCGTGCGTATTCACCACACCAACTCAGTCAGTCCTCCCGCGGTGTATGAGCCAGCTTTCCCATCCGTATTTCTTGCCTAAGGAAACTGAGGTGCGGAGCGAGTTACCTTGCTTAAGGCGACACCAGCAAGTCCACCGGCGGCCGAACCGGATCCTGGCCCGCTCGAACCTCAGCGTGAAGCCGGGGGCGCTGACTGACTGGGCTGAGCATCCAGCAGCCAAACCGCCGCGGGTTTCCCGCCGCCTGATCCCCGTTCGCCACACGTCGGCGCCGGAGCGCCCACCGCCGGGTCCACGAGGCGCGCGCGGCGAGGGGCGGGTGCCAGGGCCTGGGACGCCCGGAGCGCCCGCGGCTAGCGCGACACGTGCGGCGCGAAACCCCGGAGCACCGGCCCGCGCCGAGCCCGCCGCTGGCGACGCGGGGTGAGCGACCGACTACAGGGGTGGTGGGGGAGTAGGGGCGCCGGGGACCCCGGGACACGGCGGAGCTGGGCATGTAAACGCTGGGGCTTCCTCCCCCGTTTCTCTTTGGGGGGCTGGGGTGATGTTTCTCCTTTTGAAGTTCCTCACTCTGGGAATTGAGGGTCACTTGGGAGAGCTGGGAGAGCGGGTGGGGGTTCAGCCTGATGGAGGGGAGGGGGCACTGGCCCTGGCGCTGTAGGTACTCCCCCAGGGCTGTCTGGAAAAGGGCAGAAGTAAGCCCAGTCTGGATCGAGGCCCACGAGTGAGAGTCGGGGTTTGAATAAGGACTTCTAAGCCCATTTTCTGTAAGATAGTGAGGCACCTGCTTAATCGTGAGAGTGAGCTGCCCCTTTCTCGTCAGCATCTTCCTGTGGTCTCTGTCCACAAACCAGATGTCCCTGACTGCCCCATTACTAGAATGCTCTGGGTGCCCACAGCCAGTCTCTTTTCTCTTTTGTGAAAAGTCCAGAGCACTTGCATATATTAACCTTTGTAAAAGGTTAAAATCTTACAGCAGTGACTAACCCAACTACAAATAGTAACTAAGCCCAAAACACACAAAAAGAGGCAAAATTCGTCTTCATTATTTTTTAAACTCTGGATAATTGTTACAACCCTGTAGATGTTTGTGGAGCCTAGATTAAGTCTTTGATGAGCAGTGACTGTGTTCCTGGCCCTGGAGTATACATTGTTTTTCTACTCACTTTTTCAAAAAGCCCTATGAAGTGGTTAATAGTATTCCCACTGGATCGTTGTGGAAACTTGCTTCACTTTCACACAGATGGTAGTTACAGGCGTCTGCCTCCTAACTCTGCTCCTTGTCTTTGTACCTTTGGTTCACACTGTGATAGCCATTTTCATTTAAGCAAATAAATAGTAGATTCTCATTTCCCACTAACAAGGAATGGTACAGTTTCCTCTTTCTCTGTCCAACATTTAACTGGAAGGATTTTAGAAGACAAAAACTGATGTTCTTCTCCATCTTGTAATGGGAAATCCTCAGTTCATTATACAGTTAGGCACTAGAGGCTCTAAAAAGAGCTCACAATATGCTTTATTATGTGTCATGTGCCATAAATATCTTGGTATTTACATATATGGTGAATGTACAAGTTTTCGCAAGTTCTGACTCTTTCCTATATTAAAATAAGTTCTAGAATGAATAGAACTCTAAAGCACATATATTTTTTTTTATGGGAAAAGAGTCCTCTAAGTGCAGTAGATGTTGTAAATCTTTTTCAATTGTGGATTTAATTTTTAGTTGCTACACATGAATTGTTCTCTAGTACACCATCCTCTTTGTAAATATATGCACAGCGTTCCTCTCAACTTCTACATGAAAATTTATGCACACCTATAAAGAAAATGAAACCCCAAAGAAGCCCTGTCTAATACCCGTTGCTCTTAGAACCTTGTGATACTCTATATTAGCAATGACTTTTTAAAGTACAAATAATGTACTGAACACCTATTATATTAGACACATTTGTGCTGGTCACTGTTGTGAGTGTAAAAAAACGTAAAGCGTAGTTCCTGTCCTTAAGAAATGAAAACCATTGGGAAAACAAGAATTACAAGTACACCTAGTATATCATAATGATGGATGGGATAAAGGAGCCTGGGGTATAATTTTAATCAAAACTTTCGTTGGTGAGCCAAAGGTATAGATAAAAAAAAGTTGTCTAACTTAATTCTAACAGCATCCTTGAAAAGAACTCATATTATCCTTATTCTTAGTAATAACAAAGAAGATATTTATTCAGCTCTTGCTATATGCTAGGCATTATGCTAAGAGCATCTCATTTAATTACTCCTCTCCAACAATAATCGTGTGGTTAGGTACTATTTTTATCCTCATTTTACAGATGAGGTAATACAGACACAGAAGGTAGATGTAATTTATGCAATTCTAAATTTGCTGCTTTTTTTTTTCTTATATAATCTTGGTCAACTTGAAGATTTATCAACATGAAAAGACACCAATAGTTATTTTTTGTAGTAGAAGACAATTATTAACAACTTAGTTGTGTGCTCTACATTGTGATAAATTGCTAAGTTAGTTCCTATATAAGGATATTAAAGTTAGAATCTTAATTTGCATCTCTTTAGCATGATACACACTTGGAAAGTAAAACATCAGGCAAAAATGGTGAAATATTGAGTTTGTTAGTGGAGAGACTTCAGCTGAATTCTTAGTTAATGTGAAGAACCTTGAGAAACATTGTAGAATGGTGATCAATAGTCTTAGTTTTTCCTCACTGTTCTAGCCCCTGTATGTCTCTACCCTCTGTGTGACTTTAATTACCATTGAATAATATCTAAAGATAATATCTAAAGGTAGTTGTGATATTTCTAGAAAGCCATCAAAACAAAATAATTGTAGTGTGTTTTCATGTCTTCAATGCCACATAACACTTTGTGAAAAGACTCAGAGGTTGATAAAGGATAAAACAAAACTTGTCAGAATTGCCCAGTATCCAAGATCCGGAGGCAAAGCTGCCAGTTCCATGCCATTGTCTGCAGAAACTCCAAGACTGAGAAAATCCGTGGAGAGATCTTTCCAATAAATTAAGGAAGGAATGTTCAAGAAAGAGGTTTAGTTTTCTCAATAAATGCCACTTGTCATTTTCCAAACAAGGAAAGAGCCTTTGAAATGTGAACATAGTGACACAGTTAGTGGAGGAACCAGGATAGCACCCAGGTCCTCTAGTCCCAAACACTGTGCTCTATTCAGGACATCATTGTTTCCAAAAGATGGGTTTATTTTATTTATAACTCCAGAAAGATGCAGAGGTAGAAAATAGAGGACATTGAGCCATTAAACTTAATTGAATAAATGCCACAAAACTGGGCAGCTTGTGGTAGGAGCTAATCAAAGAAAGAATAGGAAATGTAGCAAATAACATCACTTGAATTGAGAGCTCTTTGTTTATGAATGACTCCACCCTTGTCTTGTTTCTTCTTTCTGCACTTTTTATTCTTATATTTTGGAAACTCTTGTTCATTTCATAAGACAGTTCTTAGTGCAAATGATTCATTGGTTGAGACAAAATAAAATTCCCGAATACATCGTAAATGTAATTTTTTACACATAGTTTTTCAGAAGCCTATTATGTACAGTAAGATATATCTGTAATAAAGAATAGAAAACTGACAGAAGGAACATTCCAGAAAAAAATTGAAAATGTATGGAGAAAAGAATAAGGGGAACTTTCTTAAGAAAAAAGACAAAGAAGTCACTAAGAGGTATTAGAGAAGAGTACTCTGAAATTAGGATAAAAAGGGACTAAAACTTTTAATGTTTCTTGAGTTTGAGCAAGAAAGGTCTTGTAGATGGGCAAAACTTAGGAGTTCAAATGCTTGCTGGTGACATGAGAGAAAATTTCAGGGAATCTCCTAAGCCTGTAATGATCCAAACTCATATGTGAGCTATTTGAGGGGAAAGGAACATGGTAGTCACTAGCTGACCTTTGAGGTTCCTTTCTCCACTGACTTTTAAATTCTTTCATAGTCAAGGTTAAGAATAAAAATTCTCTAATATCTGATTTTTAACCTAGTCTAAAAAAACATACAATTACAACACATTAAAAGTCGTAAGTGATTTAGAAGAGAAATAAAAAGCAGGACTCAGAAAGGAAAATGGAAACTACCTTCAATGTGCCAGGCGTGTCCATGGGTTCACAACATTGTCTTATTAATTTTCTCAATAACTTTGTCCATGTAGGTATAAGTATTTCTATTGTATGAGTGAGAAAATAGCACTCTCAACAGCTATTAGCACACAGCAGGACTGGGTTTGCTCTTTTCTTTCCCAGATTTTATCACAATGCCCCTTGAACTTGACACAATGCTACAGAAGAAAAATAATGTGAAAATAGAAAGCATCCCTGCCTACATGAAATTATCACCTGTAATAATGATTTTTCCTTATCTAGTAAAAGGTGATACTGAGTTAGCTGCATAGTTTGTGCTTTCTCCTGGAGCAATGGTAGAAAGAGAAGGGTCTCTGCCCCTTTGCCCAGTGGCTAGATCAGTGTTTCCTCATTAAAACGTGTTTTTCCTGTCTGGAAATTGTCACAAGTTGAGTGATTCAAGATAGGGTTGTAGTTTTAATATCAGTCCACTGTGCAGGCAGAATGAAGGTTGTTTACAGTTAATGGGTTTCATTTTATTAGAAGGTGCCTCATTTACTTGAATGTCTTTGGCACTCTGAGTTTCTTATAAATAAAGTAGCTATTTTAATTTGTATTCAGAGAAAATGAGTAGGTTTGTGTTTCAACTGATGTACTGTGTAAGTTTAGATTTATCCTCTCGCCTATTTCACTTAGGAGTATGTTGAGTATGTTGATGTGTATATATATATATGTTCGCATATATGTACATTTTGTAAATGCATGCACTTTTATACATATATTTTTAAATCCTTGTAATGAACAGTTGAATATGTTACTGTTTGAAGAATGGTATCATTTCATAGTCAATGAATATTGAAAAATACCATATAAAATACCTCCACAGTTTGGTAGCAGAAACCTGTTTAGGCCCTATGTATCTGTTCATAAATTATAATTTCCTACTTGCTAGAATATTTCAAATATTAATGAAGTAACTAAAGTACCTACAATAAACATGTTGATGATATTGGACAGATGTAGCAGAATAAGATTTAATGTACTTACATTAAACTTGAAGTAAAGTAGACAAACACAGAAAAATCAGTTACATATCATTCAGATCAGCACATGCCCATCACATGGCATATTGTGGTCCTTGTTACTGAAGAGTTTTCAAGCTAATGGAGAGAGGCAGATACCAAAAAAATTAGTTCTGCTTACTCTAGCTGATGTTAAGATAGGATGATTCAGAATGCTAAAATGATACTAGTAGGAATAAGAGGCTTCAGCCTCACCTGAAGATGTGGATAAGGCTTCTTTCCATCTTTAGTACTGTGGTCCACACCACTATCATTTCTTATTTGGATCTTGATTCCGTAATGATCTGCCTACATTTACTCTACACCACATATGTGGGGCCAATGGAGATTTTGTTTGTTTGTTTGTTTTGTATGTGTACGTTTAAGTAATTCATATACTACCTCTGATTAATACCCACTTAAATAAATAAATAAAATCTCTAACTGAACACTAGTAGTTTCCCATAACTTTGAGGGTAAAATCCAAGTTCTGTTCCATAGCAAACCAGGCTATACTAGATCTGATCTGGCTCTTGCCTTTTTTGCCAGTTTCGTTCCATACCATCCTCCCAATCATTTTTCCCTGCTACCCTGATCATATATCTCTGCCTCACCCACAGCAAGCTCATTTCTCTGCATCCATGCTTTGCACTCAGGTTTAGTATCAGAAAAGTTCTTCCCAAATCTTCATTTCACTAGTACCAATCTCAGTTCATTTTCACCTCTAGAAATGTCTTCATTGACCATAATAATTCCTTTCCAGACTCTCCCCAGAGTCTCTTTTATGTGTCCTTTAATCATTATCTGAACTTATTTGAATGTAATTTCTTTGTTTTCTGTCTCCTCACTCCAGGATATTGGTTCTATGAGAGCTGAACCCCTATATTGATCTCTGCTATGTCCCAAACCCATAGCACATAGGAGTTGCTTAAATATACCAATTGAATAAATAACAGCATGCAAGGTATCTGGGCTGAGTTAGATTGGGGTGAGTAAGATGCAGCCAGTCTAAGAGCAGTGAAAAGTAAAGAGAATAGCATAAGCATAGACATAAGCATAAGCGTAGATGGCATGAGATGCACAGGGGACATCAACTCAGTATTAATAAGCAACTCAGTGTTACTAAAGTATCAGTCAAGTAGTAGTGTGGCTGGTAGTAAAGACAGGAATTAGCAGAGTGGGGCCATTATATGTCCTGACCTTGGACATTAATGTTTAGAAAGAGGGAAACTGTCAGATTTGGGTTTAGATCAGTGTTTCTCAATCATTTTAAAACAAGATCCATCAGAAATACATTTTATATTATCCGTAAACTGAGATCCATCTCTAGATGATAGAGGCCACTACATTCCTTGGTTCATAGCTCCGTTCCTCCGTCTTTAAAGGTGAGCAATGGCATGTCAAGTCTTCACACACCATAATTCTCTGACTGACTCTTCTGTCTCCTTGTGTACTTTTAAGGTTTCTTGTGATTGGGTCAATTTGGATAATCCCAGTCACTTTACTTTCAGGTACTTAACTTTAGTCACATTTCCAAAGTTCTGTTGTGAAGTTAAGAAATATATTTATGGGTTCTGGGGATTAGTATATGGACACCTGTGGTGGGCCAATAGAATGTCTACCACCACAGAAGTTCTTCCATAACTCACAGTCCAACTTTTTTTCAACAAACATTTTTGAGAACAGACTCTCTCCCAACGCTAAATGCTGGCTTACAACAGTGAGCAAGGCTAATTTTGACAAACATTGACTAATTTTCCTGCTCTAGTGTACAAATCCTCTTTTTTTTTTTTTTTTTTTTTTTTGAGACTAGGTCTTCCTATTTTTGCCTGTGGAACCGCAGGCTCTCGTTGCCCAGGGTACCACAGACTCAAGCAATCCCCAGCCTCAGCTTCCCAGGTAGCTGAGATTACAGGCCCGCGCCACCACGCCCAGCTATTTTTTTTTTTTTTTTTTGGAACTAGGTCTCGCTATGGGCCCCAGGTGGGACTCGAACCGCGATCCCTAGCCCCGGCTGCTTCATAGGCTGAAGCTTACAAGCACGAGCCACTGTGCCCAGCCTAATTTTCCTGCTCTAATAGTGACTTAAATTCCATTACAAAAATAAATGGCAAGCAATCAAGTAAATAAACAAGGTAGTTTACAATTTGTACCATGGAGGCAGTATATAAGGTGGTGAGTAGATAGTAACTAGGGAAGTCCCTCCCTGACTCAGTGGTCAGGGAGGGACTGTCTGAGGAAGTGACACATGATCTGAGTTCTGAAAGATGAAAGTCAGCTACTAAAACCAGGGGAAGAGGATTCTAACAGAGGAAATAAAAAGTACAGAGTACCAAGGCAGCAAAGGACATATCTTGTTCAAGGAATAAGTCTGAGGTGAGTGTGAGTAGAACAGAATAGAGTCAAAAGGTGGAGCAGATGATGATGGCAACGCAGAACTGAGAGGTGGGATGTGGTAAGGAATTTGAACTTTATTCTAATACCAATGGAGACTGGTTGGAAGGTTTTAAGCAGTTATGGCGTAAAGCAGGTAACAGAATCTGGTTTATGCTTTTAAAAGCTATATGAAAATGACTAGGATGTGAACATGACTTGCTATGTGAAAAAGGGTAGGATGAATTGGAGATATATTGAAGGCTATGGTAGTCATCTATGTGAGAGATGAGAGTGTGTTGTACTAGGATGAAAACAAGAGAAATAGAAGTGAATGATCTGTGATATATTGGGGAGGTAAAATTAATAGGACTTAGTGATGTTTCCACTTAGTGATGTATTCCACTTATAGGGGATAAGAGAGAAAGGAAATCAGGGATCACTTCTAGGTTTTCCAGCAACTTAAAGGACAAGAAAATTATTTATAGACATAGAAAAGACTGGGAAAAAGATCAATTTGGAGAAAGAAACCAAACATTCCAATTGAATATATTGATATTGAGCAACATGATAAATATCCAAGGAGTGATTCCATCGAAGTCAGACACGTGAGAGTAGACCTCAAAAAGATGTCTGAAATGAGAGTATATGCATGAGAGTCTTTAGCAAACAAATCATCTCTGGAGCCAGTTAAACAGATGAGATCTCCAGGAGAAAATAGAAACAGAAGAAAATGTCTTGTGTGTGCTGAGGTTCTCTGAGAAGGAAAAAGAGTAGTGAGTAGCCAGCAAAGATTATTATAAAGATGTTAATATTATTTGGGAGCCAGGCACAGTGGCTCGTGCCTGTAAGCTTGAGCCTGTGAAGCGGCTGGGGCTAGGGATCACGGTTAGAGTCCTGCTCGGGGCAACACAGTAAGACCTAGTCCCAAAAAAATAGCTGGGCATGGTGGTGCGTGCCTGTAATCCCAGCTACCTGGGAAGCTGAGGTTGTGGATTACTTGAGTCCATGGTACCCTAGGCAATGTGAGCCTGAGGTTCCATGGGCAAATAGCGAGATCTAGTCTCAAAAAAAAAGATGTTAATATTATTTGGGGCTTCCCTGAATGATAACTCAGAAATAGAGGTTGCCAAAGGGACAAGTGGGCACTTGCCTGAAAGCCCTCTAGGGCAGGACTGAGGTCTCTAGCATCTGATGTAGTGCCTGGCACAGGAAAAGCAGGCATCTATGTTGAATGTAAGTACATTTTTCTGAGACTCTCCAGTATATTCTGGCATATTTCTAAGTATGGGAATAAGAGGTAAACATTTGCAGTGGCTGGCTCTGAGAGGCCTGACATTACCAAACTTTCTGCTTTATAATTGTTACTGTAATAGGATTTAGAGAATCTGCTAATTACTAGTAGAACCATTCCTTAGGTTTAAATCCGGAAACAGAAATCACCAGTTTGCATTTTCTGAACCAGTCAAGATTTAAAAAAAAAAAAAATTAGAAAAGTAAATAATAAGTAGACAAACAAACAAATTGGACTTTTGTGGAAAACCTAAGCAATTGCATTAGAGCCCTTAGACTCCCTTTCTACTGTGGAGATAAGTCTTTTTCTAAGTTCTTGGGAGCAGGTGTTCTGCACTATTTTTAAACCATTCCTCCAGAATCAAGTGGATAGATCAGAAATTCATGCTTAACATATAATCCCATTATGTTTAAGTGTGATGGTACAGCCGTGTTTAGAAAAAAAATTGTGTAGGACTAAGCCTCAGAAATATGAAGTAATCTCCCGCAGTTCCAAAGTGTTTAAACCCAATTCTAAAGGACTCCAGAGGTTATGTTATCTCTCTACCCGCATCACCCATGAAGTGTAAGTGACATGGGTGAGGTTAATGGTGGCTAAGATTTTTATTTTACTAATGTTAGAGGTATTATACTTTATCATTTAAAATTAGCAAGCAAAATCTTAACAATATGGAAGAAATTAAAGGAACATTTCAAGCTGTTCTAAATGTTGATTCTGGAATTTCCTGAATGTATTTAGTGAACTTGTCTTCTTTTACAAGGAGAAATACAGAGGTGTATTCCGGAGTGGGCTGTTCATGGCACAAACGGTTAGAGCGTGCTCACTGGCTCTTGTTTTTGTAATCATGTTGCTGTTGGTTAAAGCAAAAATAGGTAAGATATTTCTGTAATGATCTGTAGACGAATTTGTGGTTTTAAATTCTCAGTTATAGATGAAATATGCATTTGTGGGAAATGTTTTGGTAGTTGGTCTTTTTACATAAGTAAATAAGCTTGGTCCTGTGTTTGTAACTAATATGCATTTTATTTACTTTATACTACTGATTAGTATGAGTTCAAACATATTATTTTCTCATAAGAAAGTGGCATGTAACATAACTAGGCATCATGAATGTGCATTTTACATTAAAGTATATTTTTAGAGAGGGTGCTCATGGATGTACTCAGCTCTGTTTTAAAAATAGAATAATAACAGTTGTCATTTTCTTTGCCTTTTTTAAATGAGGAGCCTATTTTTTATGTTCTGGTCTATTAGCATCAAAGAACAGAAAATGGACATAAGTAAGATAAGAGAGGAAAAGGCTTAGTTTCTGTCCTGAAAATAAAAGTGAGAACTTTTTGCTTCAAGTGAATTTCCTTTGATTTAAATAATTTCTCTCCTAATTCCTGTTTGTATTAGTTGATCCAATCACCCTTCAATTACCCATAAAAGACTTTCAATGGAAGCTTTAAATCATATCTAAAAATTCAGTGTGACTCTGTAATTCATAGCTTCTTTCATCTGTAGTTACCAGATGCCACCCAAAGTATTAATTACTGAATAATTGTCATACTTATTTATGGACAAACTTCTGGAGGGTAAGAATGCCCCTCCTTTAAGTGAGAGTCTAATGTAGTATCTAGCATGTAGTAAGTAATATGAAGAAATCTTTTTTAAAAGGGAGAACACATTCATGTAATTTCATATTAACTGTGCTGGGTAATAATTCAGTTAGCCCAAGGACTAATATCTTGAAGGAAAAGCAGAATGTGGGTGTAAGACCTAATTTCCACCACAAATACCCCAGAGCTCCTGAATATTTTCTCTTTGTTATAAAATAATGTAATAAATTATGCATACTTTATGTCACTAATATACCAAGAGAAGAAATTATTCCTAAATCTATTGCCTAAAGTTTATAATAGCCTTTGAAAGCTTTCTTTGATTTTTCTTTTTACTATAGTTATTAAGGTAAGCATTATAAGTCAGAAATGGAGATGGAAGCAAATGTGATTTATTCTGGGAAGTACTTTTTAGTAGTCTGGTGAATAATTTGCATACATGAGATTGGTTTTTCCTGGAACTGTGTTCCTGAATGTTCTTCCAAAACTATTTTCTCACCACTTTCCTATTTATAGTTCTGGTTATAGTATCACTGTTTTGAGAATGATCCAGGTTTAATTCAGATAAATCAGACTTTAATATGACTGCTTTCTGTTCTCTATACGTATCACCAGCATAATCAGAGAAATGTCAGTTATTTGTATTTCCATGATTTGGTGGAGTTACTTTTACCATTTTTTGAGAATTACATAAACCATTCATTTTAAAATGGACTTCTTATGTATTGACTGAGTATTATGTTTGTGTCTTACTACAGATGCATGTAAAAGAGGAAATGTTACTGTGAGCCCTTCCAGTGAAATTTCCCTTGGATCATCAGTCAATATTTCATGTATTTTGAAGCCCAAGCAAGGTTGCTCCCAATATTCCAGTTTCAACCAGTTAATCCTCTATCAGTTCAAGAGCAGAATCAATATTCAGCATGGTCACTCCCTCAGTTCTCACATCACGGGTCTTCCCTTGGGTACAACCCTGTTCGTCTGCAAACTGGCTTGTAGCAGAAGTAATGAGATTAGAATATGTGGGGCAGAGATCTTTGTTGGTGGTGAGTATTCCATTCTGAACTCCTAAAAATTGGTCACCTTTCGGTGTTTGTTTTATGTTGAGCAGAAATCCAAATGTAGGACAGTGTTCTTTCCTCTCCTACCACATGGACTATTTTATTTTGATAGTAGCTTGAGCACCTCCATGAGAGATATCAACAGATATGGGGTGTCCTTTGCTAAATGTCTCCCTTTCTCCTACCCCAACTTCCTCTTCTCCACCTTCCTCTGTTTGCTCATTAAGATCATTTACTTGTCCTTGTGCTCCAGTGGCAGGAAAATGGATCTCTGCTGCTGAGTCTTCATTCCCTCTTGACATGAGAATTTGTTTAGAGCTACAACCTCCTGAAAAGATGTCTCTTTCATTTTATGCAACTCAGACTTATCACTATAAGCACTCTCCCCATCCTCCTTATGTCATGCACAAAAGATAATTCTTCCATTAATGCTCATCCTTAACTACTGGTTTATCATACTTAGCAGAGGTAAAGAGAACTGTCATCATACTAATTATCTTTTACTGGGTCTTTAGAAAACTGCCTGAAGCAAACCTGACATGTTAACATTTCATGGGAGAGAAGGGAGAAGGAAGTGGTACAGATCCAGGGAGGCAAGAGTAAGTAAGTGTATCAGGAAAGGAACAGAGTGAGCACAAGGTCATCAAGTTACTGAACTGGTCACAATGTCAACTGAAAATATCACTGGTTATTTGGTCGTAGGGACATCCCCCTCCCCCTCTCATATGTAAAAACAATGACAGAGAAAGAGAATAGTATTTAACTGTCTGGCATTCATCAAAGTTCACCCACAGGGCATCAGTTCCCCCACACTGCTGGCTAGCACTGCTGGTCCCCTTAGGTAGCTGCTGGAGGTTAAGAACTAAAATGTCAGAGTGCAGCATGAGCCAGCATACACCTGCCTGCAGTTTGCAGCCTGCACTCTGCAGCTTTGAAGTCTCAGCCAGGCAAGCCAGTGAGCTTGCGTGGACTTGAAGCAATCCTGTAGCACTTTATGCCTCTGTGACTACAGAGAAGCTCACAAGTGGCAGGTGAGAGGCATGAAGCAGCCAGAAGCAATCTGGTGGACCAAGTTGCAAAGAAAGGTTCCTGTCATAGAGACATTAATATAGAGTTCAATGAGACTCATTTCAGGAAAGATGGAAATATCTTCTTTGGTGACCTATGAGGATTAGTGCCAGACGGTCTTGCTGGGGGAATAAAGGAAGCACTGAGAAGAAATCCAAGCAAATGCCAGACAAATCACTGAGCAGTGAGGAAGCACAAACTAGGTCTAGTATTCCTCTTCTAGCTCGGAGCACCCTGTTCACTTCATTTTAGGTCACGGACCCTCAGCTCTGATAATCTGAGGTGTGGTGAAAGGAGCTTGAGCTTTGACCCCCAGCCCTACCACTAGCATTTTACACTTAGAGGATCACCCTTTTGAGTTCAATTCCTTCATCTGTCATGAGGATACTAACACCTACCTGATAAGATGGTTATAGTAATAAGGTGCAAACTTAATGGAATAACAAAAGCATAGCATCTGAAATATAGGAAACACCTAGATAATGAGCATGAGGGCACAGTTCCATCCAGCTTTACTTTTTAACTCGTGTGCAGCATGCTGAAGATCTGAGCATATTTTCCTTAAAAGAAAGAACAGACATGGATTATTCACAGAATGAAAAAATTTCTAAAACACTATTGGTCCTCACCTCAATTATCCTCAAAATACCTCTGTTATCCTCAAACATTTTACCCAAGTAGTTTGCCATCTTACCAGATCAACATTATGTATTTGTGTTAGACATTCTCAGCCCTGTGATGGCAATTCCAGGTGTCTGCAGTGCTATTTTTTTTTCTTCTTTTTATGTAGACTAACAATACATTGCCTTTGAAGTCGGTGCCCTGGCAGGTGTCCTTAATCATTCCATTTTATTTTCTATCTTTTCTAGTTTTATTTATTTATTTTACTTTTACATCCAGAATACAGTTCACCTATGTGGTTATAGAAGTTTATAGCACCTGAAACTCTAGGGAGATGGTGAAGAGTATCTATCCTGGTGCAGCTCAGTTAGGTGGTGCTACCCAGCATGTTGCTTGTGCAGTGTATTCAAGTGGTAACCACACCATCAAATTGCTGTTCCTTGAGCAAATTTTGCACCTTTGAGGTTGAAAACTGACTGGAAGCCAACACCTTTTTCTGGGTATGGCTAGTCATTCCAAGAAAAGACACAATGAATATTGGTTTCACCCAATGTAGTAAGCTTAACCCTACCTAGTGAGGGAGTAAACAGTTCATTTTCTTTGGGGGGATTCATTGAAAGTCCATTGTTCCACTACGTATCCACTATGTAGCCTGTTATAAAACTGGCTGATTTTTCAGAACCTGGGAGTGGGCAAACAATCTGTAAGCCTTTTTCTGCAATCCTTCTTGCACTAGAGCTGCTCTGCTACCAAGAGCTCATCAAATTGTGCACTAACTAAACAGCTAGTGCTTTGCTAATGTCATAAGATTCATTCACAAACTAGTTATAAATCAAGGCAATAGGTGAAAGATAATGCATTTTTGTTGGTTGTTTTCAATATATACTTGACTCTATTTCTGAAAGCTATTTTCCTAAAACTTTGAAACAATGACAACTATGTTATGATGCATGTTATGATGAAACTTATGTAGTGTTATATGAAATGTCAGTTTGTATGTTAGTTTAGTTCAAAATATGTTTTTTTAAAAAGAATATTGTACAACAATGTATATATTTAACAGAACAGGATCTTGCATTTAAAAATGGCTCATATTACTTTGTGATTTTACCACAATAAAATATAATTTTTTACCACAATAAAATAATTTTTTAAGTATGATTTACTTTTAAAAAGAATAATAACCTTAGTAGTCATAACAATTTATTATATTATAAACTCTTAATTTTCATATGCTTTGATTTCTATCCTTCCTTGACATCAGCTAGCACACATTTACATTGAAGAAAATTAGGTCAGTTTCCACTGGAACAGACAGTGTCTGCCAGTACCAAATCCTGGGCTGAAGTAGATACCTGAACTTTATGGTCCAGGGAATTCACAATTAGAATGTTAACTTGATTTGTAAGTAAAAGCTGTGGTTTCTTAAATGAATCTTTACAAATTTTTAGAAGTAAAAGGTCTGGTGAGAATTTACTCTTTTATTATGTTAAAGTACCAGGTACTTTACATTTCATTGAAATAAAGCCTAGATGTAGTAAAAAAAAGTTTCAAGAAATTGGTGCCTTCAGGGAGTAAAAGAAAGGAAGGGGAGACATACTGATAAAATTTTGGAAGCTGCAATGTAGGTGGAAAAGTGATAACTGACTTAGCTGAAGCAGAGAATAAGAAAAGGCAAAGTTGCAACCTCATTTAATGCAGAAGCATCCACTCCAGATTCAAAAATTGGTGATACCATGTACATACCATGTACATCTGGAAGTAAGGGTAAAAGTGGGCTAGAACAAAATTTTGTCTGAAAGTCTGTTTTAAAACAGATTCTGAGATTCCCCTTTCTAATTCCGTAAGTCAGACTGCCACTGTTTCACTACTCACATAAAACTGCAGGCCAAGCACCAGAGGGTCACAGAACTATTTTTGACCAGTTTAGTTAAGATTAACAGTATCATACTATAAAACAGAGGAATTAAAGCACATTTGGCATACAGCTTCCTTCAAACTTTTACCCTTCTCCAAACAGATTAGAAAACCCTTTTCTGGGAAATCTGACTAGACAGACCACGAGGAAATATCGAAAATTATTGACAACAGAATTTCCCAAGAAAATCTAGCTGGATCACCTGAAGTTAAACCCAGAATCTGCATATATCCTTCATCTGATAATCACTCAGCTTTAATCTATCATTTGGTGTCCATCCTATATTTGAGTAAACCTACAAGATACTTTTTACTACCTTGTAGCGAAGAAAACCTAGAAAAATATCTAACATGAAAAATAAAACCAAAATGAGCATAGGGAACAAAACATATAAACATATAAACAAAATGGAAGGAATAAAGTATATTAAGGAGAAAGAAATGTTAAAAAATAAAAACTGTTCTTGATACCCTTAGAGAATTAACAGAAAATATTATAGCAAAACATAATTAGGATGCTATAAAAGGAATTAATCAGAGAATATAAAACATGCCCCACAATTAAAAAAAAAAAGATAGAAATTTTTTTAAAGCAATAGGAAGGTAGAGATATAAATGAGGGGGTTTCCGCAATAGAATACAAAAATCAGAGTTATAAAATATACAAGATAAAATATGAAATTAGGGGAAGCTCCAACCTATGAGTATGAGAAGCTGGTGATTTTTAGAAAGAAAAGAGGAGAGTATCATCGTATCAGTAATTCAAGAATTATTCAAAATGTTTGCCAAATTGATGGATACATTTCCAGAAATTATGAACTCTTTGAGAAGCCGTAAGAATGAAAGAAAATAGACCCTTATTAAGTACATTTTTGTGAAAAATCAATAGACAAAGAAAAGATTCTGCAGTCTACTGAAGACAAAATAGATCATTACAGTGCTTCAAGAATCAGACTTCTAAAGAACAACCTAGATGCAGAATACTACAGAACAGTCCTTTCAGAATCTGAATGAAAATTCTTTTCAACTTAGAATTCTATACTCAACCAAAGTATCAGTCAAGTGAGTGGGACGAAATAGAATTTGTTAGCCACATTCAAAGTATTTCTTTCTCTGCACTTTTTCCCAGAGAACCAATGGAGGCTATGCACTTCCCAGACAAATATTGAATCAAGGATGAAGAAAATATTGGATCTAGGAGACAGAAGCTCCAATACTGAAAAAAGAAAAAATATCTGGGACAATATAGTAGAAAAAACAAGATAGTTATTAACTCTAAGATAAACAAAAAGTTATACCTGCTATGAAAAATTAGGGGTAGGATAGGTAAAATGGGATAAAGGTTAAAAAGTACAAACTCCCAGATATAAAATGATTAAGTCACAGGTATATAAGATACAGCATGGGTATGATAGTTAATAATGCTATGTTATATATTTAAAAGTTGTTAGAAGAGTAGTTCTGAAAAGTCTTCATCACAGGAGAAAAACATGTTTACCTATATATGATAAATGTTTACCTATATATGGGTGTTAGCTAAGCTTATTGTGATTATTTTGCAGTGTATACATATGTCAATCATTGTTTTGTACATCTGAAACTAATAAAATGGGATGTCAATTATAAATGTTTCAGTAACATAAAGTTACATAATATTTTATGTCACTTAGTCACAAGTAGTTGTATAAATAGATGTTATACAAATAGACATAGACATATAAAGTGTGTGTATGCATACACATATAAGGAAAAGTTTATTACTCCAGGAAAAATTTATCATTTTAAGCAACACAATCAACAAAAGTTGCATTTTAGTATATGTGATTCATAAATAAACTGAAACTCTGGAAATTTAACTTGCCGATGTCACACAGTTGGTATTTACTGTGTCTGTGTCTATAATGTGTAGTAAGGATGAAAAACAATCCAAAAAACCCTCAATGTTTATTTCATCATTAGTGAATTTCAGTGTTTCATGCTGCAGATGGTATCTGTACTTGTGATTTACACGTCTTTGTCTCAACCAAAGAAAATAATCTGTTTGTGTGTGGGTCTCAGTATTAGGGGAGAGTGAAATGACTAACAGCATTTCTCCTAACTCCATTCAACATGAGAAACCCCTATCTCTGGACTCTGTCTTTGACTGTAAAATGGTTTCGTTTAAAAATACACACCTTACAGTAGAAGCCATGCCTGCTTTATATACCTTCGCAGTTCTGTAGCTAGCATTGTGCCTAGTCCATGGGAGGTACTTGGCATCTATGTGTATAAAAAAATTAATTTATAAGTACTCAGAAAGTGCCCCAAGTGATGCTGCAGATGTCAGATTTAGGTGGTATATCCCATAAGAACACAACAAAGACCAGTGGGTAGATGTGTCTTGGTGGTAAATAAGTTTAATGAAGGAATGGGCTTCACTCTAAAAAAGTGAACTCATTATAACCAGGGATAATAAAACTAACACTGTCAAGGAGATAGTAGAATATGCTATTGGTTAAAGATTTGGACTCATGTGAACTACACTTGGACTGGGATACTTTTAAAATCTTAGGCAAGATACTTAACCTTTAAGGCTTAGTTTTCTTATTAATAGAAGGAAGTTAATTGTATCTGTACTTGATATTACTGCTGTGCACAAAAACACTTAGTGTAGGACTTGAGCTATAGACAGTGTGTGGGCCATATTTACTATTAATACTATTATTACTGCAAGAAACTCATGCTTCAGAAGGAAGTCTAACTTGATGAAATCTGAAATAGCTTCCAGCTACCTGGATATGGGAAACAGAAGCATTGTTATCTTGTTGGCAAATAATACTAGCACAATTGAAATCACACTTGTGTTCACTTCAAAATATGAGGATTTTCTCTTTCTTTTTAAAGTTGTTCCAGACCAGCCTCAGAACTTGTCTTGTATACAGAATGGAGAACATGGGACAGTAACCTGCTCCTGGGACAGAGGACGTGACACACATCTGATTACTAATTACACTTTACAGTGAGTGAGAGGTTGTATTTTTGTAGCTGTTTTGTAGATCTACTTTTACAAGAGAGAAAAGGTAATTGATATTTCCATATAATTAGATACATTAAAATGATAGTGCTAATCAATTAAAACTGGGTCATTTACCTGTAGTGTGAGAACTGATATCTTGGGTCTGAATTCTAACTCAAAGTTCTCTTCAAGTCCAAGGCCTAAGTTTTGGATTCCCTTCCCTTCTCTAATAAGGTTAAACTGTATGATCCTATTTATGAGATAAAATACAAGTATTTCCATAATTTATCCTCTAATAAGATTGATTTTAAAAGTTTCCTAGAATTTTAAATATTTAAACATTTTATTATTTTGTGCTAAAAGGCAAAAGCATCTGAAGTATCTTGCTAAATGCAATTATCTATTGTTTACAGATTAAGTGGACCAAAAAATTTAACTTGGAATTGTAATAATTATTGTGACCATTTGGACCTTGGGATCAGCCTAATCCCTGACTCATCTGATTTGAATTATGCAGCCAAGGTTACAGCTACCAATAGTCTTGGAAGTGCATCTTCATTTCCATCCATGTTCACGTTCCTGGACATAGGTACATCTTATTTTACTTGTTTTATTCTATTTCTCAAATGTTCTATACATGATTGTTTCAGAAAGGACAGAAGTTGAGAGAAAGTTGAAAGTGACCAGAGTGTCACAAAGGGTAGATGTTTCTTCAATACAAGTTGGAGTGTATGATCTTAAAACTCTGTGGAGATGGCTATACAAAATGGATACTCAGCATCATTATCTTTGTTGGAGAAATTAGAGCCTTTCACTTCATGTTCCATGAAGGTACTGCTAGCCTTCAATGACTGCCTCTGACTGAAGAGGGGATCCCATGAGTCAGGAAACTCAGTGTAGGCTTTTGGCAGAAGTGTCTTTTTACCTCCATGGGCACCTATGACTTGCTAGGCTAGAACAACCAGGTTGCAAACTATAAATAAAGTATATTAAGGCACAAACATATCCTGCTCTGAGAATACTTACCTCTACCCCTTCATTCAAATGGGAATTGCACTGAGTCAGTCCCAGCACATTTCTAAGCAGATATAATTGAGTTAGAGTCCAGTCTCAGACATTTCCAACTTTTGGCCATTCCAGTAGGAATGGGCTTCTGGCCAGCCTAACAGTCTGTTCTCATAGTGTATGTCTCTCTTATCTCTTCCACAGTAGCTCTTTATATGAATGTTTGCTAACTATGAATCTGAACATAGGCATTCACTATACATTTTCCATCACATTGCCCACACTTTATTTTCCATCTCTTTCCATTGACTGTTCATTTCTATGCTACCTTCTTTCCCTCTTATTCTTTTCTTTCATCCCTTTCTTAGAACTTTTTCCTACCAATGTACCTTTTTTTCTCAACCTGAAATTATCTCCACTAGTATCCTGTCTCTTCTCAGCCCTTGGGCTCTCAGATCTGGTACATAGTTTTCTTTAGAGCATTGAGTTAAGTGGAAACAGCAACTATTTGGTGGTAGTTTAAAGCATACGGATTATGGGGAATTACATTAAAATTTAGAAGTGAGTCAAACTTTTTCGTCTCTCTAAAAGTCAGCAAATTTTCTCATGTATTTTACTAAATAGAGTGTTGCTTTATCTTAGAAATTATGAGTTCTGTCCAACTCTATAGTTCATGTCATATGGCAATTGTGAAGCATTTGTTTATCCTTATCACTAGTGAGGCCTCTTCCTCCGTGGAACATCAGTATCAGTTTTGTAAATGCTTCTGTGAGCAGATGCATCATTCAATGGACAGATGAGGGACTGGTGCAGTTTAATCGACTCAGATATCGGCCCTTTAACAGCACATCCTGGAATATGGTAATGATCTTTAGAGTGAAGGGGAAAAACGGGGGTAATCTAAGTATTACTGTACAGATTCCTGTCTTTTCACACCAGTAAAATATGAACATTAAGAATATTTAGTTCAATAGTATGCACTTGAGGTATACCAGAAAGAAGTATACACTTCTATTAATTAATTTATTTAGAAATATCTTAAATTTTGATCACTGATCCTGAAAATTTTTAAGCCATAGGCTTCTGTAAGCCAGTACTGTTTTTCAATTTATTTCTAGTAAAGGACTCATCTCTTCTTGTTATTCAACCTCTTGCCCCATATTATATTTAATTTTTAAATATACTGGGAAAATATTAGGAAATATTCTTAGGAGCTTATATTAACTTGAATATTGCAAAGTCAAAGCTCCACATTTTGGTATAATATTAGGCATTATTTTTCTTTCAAGAAAAAATGTAGGGTTATAATTTTTTTCCAGTAATTTTATAAAAATATGATGCCTTGTAATAATTACAAAGGATCAGTTCCACATATAGCTAATAATCAAAGGATATAATAATTAAATCTCTGATGTAATTTTTATTTTTTTCCACATCTTCAACTTTTTGCAGAATTGGCAAACTTAACCATAATGGTTGCATCATTTTACATTTCCATTAACAATATATGTTTCAATTTCTCTGTTTTCACCAGTTTCATTTTTTTTCTTTGAAAAAAATTATAGCCATCATCCTAGTGCGTATGAATTACTTTGTTTTTTCATTTATTAGCCCCATCCCTTATATTTCTTATCCCTTTCTTCCACCCCTAACTTCTGACCCTTCACTAATTTTATTTTATTTAGTAATGTTAATTTTTTTCTTAGCCATTTGACTTGTTTTACTATGCATACTTCTCTTAGACTCCCTCCATTTTTATGTAAATAACTCCATTTGCTCTTTCCTTGTACTAAATAGTATCCCATAATATGGATATATACCACATCTTTTTGATTAACTCACCAGTAGAGGGTCATTTAAGCTTCTTCTGTGTCCTGAAGAAAATTTACTTTTGTAAATAGTGCTCCAGAAAACATTGTAGAGCATGTAGTTTTTTGCATTGATGTTTTCATATTCTTTTGATGGATGCCCAAGAGTGGGCTTGTGAGTCATTCATTATCGCCATTAAAAATTTTTTAAGATAAATCTTAAAAATTATTTTCCATGATGGCTGCACCAAATTTACATTCCCACCAATGGCATAGTAGTGTATCTTTTTTCACACATCCTCTTCAGCACTTATCATTGGGGTCTTTGTAATATGTTATTCTCACAGATGTGAGTTGGTATTTCATTGTAGTTTTAACTTGCATCTCTCTTATTGGAAGGGGTGAATAGCATTTTTTCATACATCTGTTAGCCTCCTGGATATCCTCTTGGGGATATTGTCTGTTAATATTTGTTACTACTACAAGTAATAAAAACTAGTACTGAGTTGTTTTTCTGTTAAATTGCACACTTTTTTATATGTATCTTCAATATTAACCCTTGTTATATATATTGTGAATATATATTATGAATATTTTCTCCCATTCAGTAAGATGATTTTTTAATCTTCTTATATATTGTTTCATATTTAATGTGAGCTAATGCCAGTTGTTTATTTTTGTTTTTATTTCCTTTGCCATAGAGATTGATTCTCCAGAAACACCTTTAATACCTTTTAACATCTGGAACATATTACAATGTTTTCTCCTATATTTTGTTTGCTGCAGGCCCTATATCTAAATCTTTAATCCATTTGGGATTTGTTTTTGTATATGAAGTTAGAGAATGATCTGACTTCATTCTTTTATGTGTGGCCTTCCCATTTTACCAGCTCCTTTTGTTAAAGAGGTTCTCCTTTCCCCATTATATGGCTGTGACTGCTTTATCATAGAGTAGATGTTAATATGTGCATGGATTTATTTCTGGGCTTTCCATTCTGTTCCATTGATTCATGCATCTATTTTTGTGAAAGTGCCATAGTTTTTATTTATTTATTGGGTTAAATATTTATACTTTGATGATCAATGGCAGCATAGATATTAGATAAATTTCTAGTTCAAAAGTACAAGTATGATTTTTAAAGAATTATTTTTTTTACCATATTGTTTTGTGTTGCTATATAGTTAAGTTTGATATCGGGTAACATGATGCCTCCATTTCTCTTTTATCCTCAGGATTGCTTTTGTTACTAGAGGTCTTTTGTGGTTTCATATAAATTTCAGTATCTTTTGTTCTATTTCTTAGAAAAATATTGTTGGTATTTGGATGGATATTGCATTAAATTATATATCTCTTTGAGCAAGATAGTAATTTTTTATTATATTCTTCCCTACTACGAGCATATGATTGTCCTTCCATCTTCTTGTCACTAAGATCTTTAAAAACATCTTGTAGTTCTCGTATAGGTCCTTCACCTCCTTCATTAAGTAGATTTTGAGGTATTTGATTCTTTTAGAAGTAGTTATAATTGGAATTGTTTTCTTGATTTCCTTTTCTTCTTGTTCATTATATATAAAACTACTATGAATTTTTGTGTTGATTTTGTAACCTGACACTTTACTATATTCATCTATTGTTTCTGATAGCTTTTTGGTGGAGTCTTTGGGGTTTTCTCCATATAACATATCCTCTATGAACAGTGATTATTTCAGTTTTTGTTTTTCAATCTGGATTTCCTTTATTTCCTGATTTCTGATAGCTTTGTTCAGAACCTCTAATACTAAGTTAAACAGAAGTGGTGACAGTGGTCATCTTTGTCTTATTCATGATTTTAAGGGGAAAACTTTCAGTTTTTCACTTTTGGATATTTATTGGCTATTGGTTTATATACATGACCTTTTTATATTGAGGTAGATTCTTAAATAATTTTCTTATATAATTAAAATTTTCTTTTTCAATCAGTTCTGTGCCTGTGTCAAAATATTGATTCAGTTCTAATCATGACCAAATAAAAAGTGATCTCTAGCTTAGAAACTCCTCTAAATCTTTTTGAAATATTAGTAGTTTTTTCATATGAATTTTTGTTGAGAAATATTGGTTTATGACACATTTCTTCTGGACAGCACTATAATTTTACATCTATGAATATTACTTTATAGTCACCAAAATATCTAGTTTCCATCCATCACCATACATTTTTTCTCTTTTATATGACACATCCTCTCTCATCCCCCTTTCCCTCTTTTAATCACCAGTTTCCTGTATTTAAAGTTTGTTTTATTTGTTCATTTGATTTGTTTGTTTCCTCATAAACTACATATGAGTGATATCATATGGTATTTGTTTTTCTCCATTAGTAATTTTTAACTTTTATTTACTCTTTTTTTCAGCTGGTTTCAGGATTCCCCTAGGAACCCACATAGATGAAACACCCTTAGTCATGAATTTTTTGGGTTTTGTCTTTTTAATGAGAAGCTATTATTAATTTCATATATATTGTATGACCCAATTGTTGATATTTCTCCTAACTGAATAGCAAATATGAAAAATAAAAAGTGTTATCTGCTATCTGATGAAATTTCTTAATTTTATGTTAAAAATTCTCTTAAAATAATGTAGTATTAATAGGCACCTTTCAAAATCTTATCTCATTCAAGGTTAATGCTACAAATGCCAAAAGAAAACATGACTTGCTAAACCTGAAGCCATTTACAGTATATGAATTTCAGATTTCCTCTAAGATACACCTTTATAAAGGTAGTTGGAGTAACTGGAGTGAATCACTGAGAGTACAAACACCAGAAGAAGGTATGTATCAATAAAGAAGGGAGAGGACAGAAAGAAAACAGGAAGAGAAGAGAATGTAATAGAATAGAATCTTTAAAGTACTGGTACTGAACCAACAACTATGAGTGCTTAATTATCAAGTTAATTTTGACTTGAATTACTGTATCTGCCCAGGGAGATAAGTTTATATTGCTAGGCACTGTTTAAAATTTGGTAAATCCAACTTCCATTCACTGCATGTTTGCAAGTTGGCTTTAAGTATATGTTTCAGTTATGTTCAGTTATAACTTATGTTTCTACACTTACTATCTCAGTAACTCTCTTTTATTCCACAAAGCTAATCAGTAATAAATTTCATTTCTTTACAGTTAAATTTTGACATATTTTACCTTTTGGATTTTATGAAAATTAGTATCACCCCATTAGCCATACTACAAGCTCGATAGAAAGTAAAGTCTGAGGGGGAGGGGGAAAAAAGTAAGTGAACTCTGGGGACATAACATTTAAAAGGTGAAAGATTTATGCGATCTGAAGAGAATCTAGAGTATAGGGGACATAACATTTAAAAGTCAAATTTAATATCCAGAAATCCTCTCTTCCAAAAAATGGCAGCACTGCTCTTCTTTAAGCCTCTCATAGTCATTACTCAGATGAGTACCACCACATTGCTCATGGCTATGAAAAGACTATCAAATATATTCTTCAGTCTGATAATATTTTTGGGAGATAACTGTTGGGAAAATAATTTTGTTGACACGTAATCAGATATTTTATTGACGCAAAAATGCTCATATGAACTTTACGCCAATTTTGAGAAACCTTTGGAGACACAAGCTAGTCTCCAAATTTTAGTTTTCAAAGGCATTCACTAGTAGTATAGAGCTTTTCACAATTTGTGTAAATTTGGCTCACAGAAAGAGCTATTGACATTTAATTTATTGCTTTATTATATGAAGACTTTGAAGTGTAATGCGAGAAATTTCCAAATGCCTATTTGTAGAACTTATGGTAAGCATACATGTAAACAAACTATATGAATGTTATGTACATTTTCTGTAACTTATTTTTCATATCTGATGACACTAACCAATGGTAATCCAAAGATATTCAAAGGCCTAAAATGCCTAATAATAAAATAGAATATATAATATATTAATAAGTAAAATAATTTTATATTCTTCCATTCTGCTTATATTAATTTTATTCCTCTATTTTAAAAGTTTTCTAAAGTGAGTTCATCTAGTAAATTAGAATTTATTACCTCTCATCTTATAATAACATATCATAAATAAATGTTAAGCCACTTGCTTCAGTTTAAGTGTTTGTGACTTTTATAACTCACCGTTTACTCTTACTGTCATTTTATTATACACAGTCAAAGTAATTATTTTTTTTGAAAAACTTCATGGACTAGATTTTGATCATACACAGGATAGATTAAATTCTTGAAACGGGAACATATTTTATGTGTATGTCCAAGGTATTAATAAATAGACTGAGAATTTTTTAAGTTTTATCACTTGGGCTAAACTATAACCTAGTGAAACTGGAGGCTAGTAAATTCTTGTCATTCTTACTCATAATTGATAATGACCTATTTAGAGCCGTGTGAAAAGCTTTTTCCTTTCTTTTAAGTGTTTATCTGTTGAATTAAAAACCCTTTATGTTAGGACAGTAACTTTCTCACATCCTATAAAGTAAACCACCATCATAACAATGAGTGCAGCAACTCATTACAGTTATGAACTTGCAGATGGTTATGAATTGAACCAAGGAAGCTGGTTTATTTAGAGTATTGCAGGCATTCATAAAGAGAGGAACTCACTCTGAGATACACCATGTTCACCCAGCCTTGTTGGCTGCCTTTCAATGTCTGAGTCTTCCTTTTGTGTGTGTTTGATCTTTCTGTGGGTTGTTGTAAGATCTCTTTTCTCTTACTCTAAGCTGCCTGGTTTTCACCTCTTACCACTGTTTCTGTCATCAGTTTCTTTCTGAAAAACCAACTGATGTAAACCTAAAAGGTGTGAAATTTTTTTAACATTTCTTCCTTTAACCCTTTAAATGCATACTCACATGTAATTTGGTATTTAAAAAAATAACTAGTAAGCTTTTTGTAACTATTTACCAAAATTGTGGATGATGGTATGAAAGACTTTTTTCTTTGCCGCTTCTGCTAATCAAAACTTTAAGAGCAGCATAATTATGTCTCCCAGTGGATCAGGCAGCTAAATTTATTTCATATCAGCAGAGAATGAGGGTGTTATTTACTCTATATGGTCCTTTCCTATGTGATTAAATTTGATTTTCTTGTGATACTCCATTCAAAGAAATTTTTAAATGATCCCTTAGTAAGGGATTGGAAGGAAGATACCATTTTCCTGCATCCATCAAATACAGGCCTTATACTGTAGTAAGCAGCCATATTTACTTCTAGTGGGAAATAGTCTTATGTTTGGGATTTCTGATGTCCAGACATGCCTGAATATGACTGTTTTGGGGGGTATGTGATCTCTAACCACCTAAGGAGACTCCAGAATAAAGAGGGATGAATTAATTCCATAGAACTGATTTTTCAACTAGGTATTTCTCTGTTCATTCAACATTTTTCAAAGATTTCTTTACCTGTTTTGTTCTTGCTTAACTCTGCCATGAACAATATAGGAAATGTTACATACATCTACTTGTTCTAGCTGGAAAGAGGAGTCCTCTCCCATGGTGGTGATGGTGTGGTGATTAGTGAGATAGTTCCAGAGAGGAAGAAAATGCACTATAATCAGCTGTTACCACCCCTCCTCACAATGAAAAGCAGGCAATTCATTCATTCATTTGTAATTTTTAGATATTGTTAAGATAGGTTAGATGGGCACAATTAAATTGTAGAGGTTGTTATAGATCTAGGTTAGCAAGCACTTCAGAGCAGTGCACTTGCTACCATAGTGGTCAGCATTTTATGTAAAGTTCCAGGGAGTAAATATGTTCAGCTTTGCAGACCATGTGATCTCTGTCACTACTACTAGAATTTGCTGTTGTAGCACGAAAGAAGCCATTGACAATATACAAATACACAAAGTTGTATTCCAATAAATCTTCAATAAACAATGAAATCTGAAACTTAATAAAGTTTTCACATGTCACTGAAATGATTCCTCTTCTGATCTGTCTTTAGCCATTTAAAAGTGCAGGAACCATTATTAGTTTATAGGTTATATAAAGGTGTATCAATTGAGAGAACAAAGAGCCATAGTTTGCTGACTTCTAAACTAGCCAAACTTGAAAATACCATACTTGTGTCTTTTTGTCTAAGACTTGAGGAAATGAGAATTAATGGTCCTTTACCCTTCTATATGCAAACATTTTCATTACGGAACAAATGTTGTTTAATTTCCAATAGTGGCCTCTACCCTCTTTTCTCTTTTGACCTTCTTTAAGCCCAAGACCTACCTGATAAAAGTAAATGCCTCAATATTTGGTAAAATAGTGATAACCCAGTAGAAAAAAAAAAAATGCTTTCCACAAAGTCTCAAACAGAAACAAATAAAAATAACTATTCTGGGCCGGGCATGATGGCACATGCCTGTAAATGGCAACCTAGGAAGCCGCAGCCAGGGCCAGGGATTGTGGTTCGAGTCCCACCCGGGGCACATAGCAAGACCTAGTCCCAAAAAAATAGCTGGGTGTGGTGGCACACGCCTGTAATCCCAACTTTCTGGGAAGCTGAGGCTGGGAATTGCTTGAGTCTGTGGAACCCTGGGCAACATGAGCCTGCTGTTCCATAGGCAAAGATAGCCAGACCTATTCTCAAAAAAACAAAAAACAAAAAAAACTTTGCTTCTCTAGTTGGGCAGTGAAGAATATGTGCATATCAGAAACTATGCCAGGTGCCAGGATACAATGGGAACCAGACCCTCCAACACAAAGGCTTATAATGTGACTTAGGATATGAGGGAAAGATTCCTTGAAGAGATGATAACAATAAGAAAGATGAAATCCTAAGAAAGTCTGGTGATTTTCCTCCCTATGGATCAGGTGGGCCCCAAAGTCATTGCAGCAGAGGAAGGTGACTATTTCCTCTTGGGACTCTTGATTCTCTTGAATTCCATGAAATCTCATGTTCCTAGGTTTTATTCTACCTTATTGGCCAATTCTACATCTCTTTTGCTGGCCATCTTCCCTTAATTTTAACCCCTCAGGCTATCCCCTGGGTCCTCATAAGTAGGTAGGCAGATAGATACAGATTTTCATTTAATTGAGAAAAAAACTCATCACTTCCAATGTGACTGCTAAAAAAAATGAAGCAAGTATTCAACTGTGTCATATGCCACCAATAAGCCCAATTAAGAACAGAGATGTGACTTTTAGATTTGACAAAATAGATATTGCCAATCAATTAGTGTCGGTAGAGCAATGATAACATAATCTCAGTGGGGTGGGTTCAGAGTGAATGTGAGGTAAGAAAATAAAGTGACAATTCACAGCTCTTGGAGATGTAGGGCAAAGGCTAGAGTAGAATGTGGTATTTCAGATTTCTTTTTTGGATAAGAAATAATACAGTATATTTGTAAGGTGATGATAAGGGTCCAGCAGAGAGGAAAAAAGATAATATTCCAGGAAGAATAATGATAATCAGGGTGAGAAGTTCTCAAAAAAGTAAGAGAGGAATTAAGTACTCAAGGAGTTGAACTGTGAAGGAAGTAATGATGCTTCATCCATCATAAAAGCCAATAAGGGTACTGTGTTAAGGAACTGATGGGAAAGTCTGAAAGATTTCAAGGTGGGAAAATGAGTGAAGTCTTATCTGATTGTTTATTTTTCTCTTTGAAGTGTAAGAAATGTGTATCAGTTGAGAGAACAGTCGTGGGAGTGGGCAGGTAGAAGGACTGATAGTAATGGCCATTGACAAGGAAGACCTGTGTGGTGAATGACCCACCAAGATCACTGGCAAAGAGGTGAAAAGAGAGAGTAAAGTCTTAAGTCATCAAAGAAAAGGAGTGAGGAGTCTATATAGGGCTTCACATGGGGACATAGCAGGTGATAAGGTTTGAAGGTGTGAACCTGCCACTAAAAACATGTTTAATCAATAAGGTGTTTGTAAAATCTATCTGAGTTGAGTTCTTTCTTTGAAGGTAGAGTTTGGATACTTGTATCATTGTTCAAAGAGCCTGGGAACCAAGGTAGTGAATGATTTTATCTCTACCTTGTCCTGTTCAGAACATGACTTGGATCATAAAATTCTCACATGCTGCTTATAAATTTCTCAAGCCATGTCCTTTCCAAATTTACATTCTCTTAAATCCCCTAGTTTCACTATTCTTGATGATCTTTGTACTCCGCAGCCTGAAACCTCTATGGAAAGATTACTTTTACCCTGTGATTCCACATCCCCTGCACTTGCCTTGGCTTCAGAGATGGGTTGCTTATCTCATAAAGAAAACATTGCTTGGCTCTGATTTGTTATAACACATGCTGTTTCATGGAAACCTAGAATCCTGCTTTAAGAGTTAAAAGAACGCTTGTGGCCATTTTAGTCATCTTGGTCATTAAGGATCTCTTATTTCATATTAGTGATTCCTTTCTTTTTAACCCTACAATTTTGCCTGTTACAAGAAGAGATACCTACATCTCAGTAGAGCTGTCTTCCATTTCTCTGATCTATATTTTTAATTATTTACACCCATTTGTTTTGCTACCACTTAAACATATTGGGCTTTGACATTCTTTTTCTTTTTGCCTATAGTTGTTTTTTCCATCTTTTGTTAGAAAACACTAAGGTTAGAACTTTAAGTGATTTTGTGACAGTTGAATGTCAAAGATTCTTAAAATATTAACCCTCATGTCATAAGCAGCAGGGTTTGACACCCCTGGACATGAAATTTTACACTTTGAAAATCATACAGATTCAACTAATGATTTCTCTCCCATAGAGCTTCACACTGCAGGGGTCAGTGTTAAAATTTCCATTTCACTTGCACTTTATCCTTTGAAGAGAATATAATTCTAGAATATGATTCTTAGCTCTTCATTTCTTACCAACACACACATATTGGTATTTATAGACTGGATACATTTAGCTCTGTGGAACAAGTCAACTCTCTGACACTGACCACATAAGTTTTCAGATGCTGATAATGCAGTCAGCATCTGGATTATCTAGTGTATAAAGCATTCAGTTTTCTCCTCAACAAATAACCTGTCATGGAAAGCAGGGCCTTTGAAGATAGTAAACCCAGGCTCAGCTTTTAACGTTGCCATTTATCACCTCTAAATCTTTTGCAAATCTTTTAACCTTTGTCAATGTCTTTGTCCTCAGCTCTAAAACAGGTTGTTATCATATACACCCACCCCATGAATTTTGTAAGAATAAATGAGATTATGGATATAAAGTGTCCAAATAATACCAAATACAAAGTAGGTTGCTAATAAATGTTAGGCCCCCTTGCCTGTGCTTTTGTCCCTTTTGGTTCTTAACCTGCAGAGAAAGCCCTGGACTTCATTCATGCTGAAGGATTAAGAACATTTTCAGAATAAGCATTTCTTAGCTCTCAGTCCTCATTGCAAGGCAATATACTGCCCCTGGTGGGAAGAGAAGGGAAGAAGTGAATGCTTAAAAAGAGAGAGAAAGAGAGAGAGATAGTGATGACAGAGGCGGGAGGAGGATGGGACAAAGGAAGAGGAAGAACCTGAAATAGGTGCACCTGATTGGGGGGGGGTGGGAGAGGGAAGGATAGAAGAATTAGAAAGAAATCATCAGTCTTCTCAGAGCCAGGAAACTATGGTTCAGAATGAAAACCATAGGAATGCAATAGAGTAGATCTCTGCCCAAAACCTGGCATCTCTTATTATTTCTGAGGCCTTGAACTAATTCCTTACTCTTGCAGCACAGATAACAAGAACAACAGCTAAATTTGCTGAGCCTTACCATGGGTCAGTACTCTTCCGTTCACTTACATTCTCATAAGAGTCCCATGTGATGCATGAAATTAGGATCCTCATTTGACAGGTGAGGAAATTGGCTTAAGGATGCAGTTAACATTTTTTTATAATCACAGGTCAGGATTTGTCTGGGTCTGGCTGAGGAATTCACACTTGAAGCACTGCACTAACGTTGGGCCACGGAGTGGGGAAGAAAAGGAAATATAAATCTGAGAGAGCCATGCAGGAACTGCCTGTAGCAGTCGTTTTCTTTCTCTTCTCCTCTTTGGCCACTTGTCTTCTGTTACCCAAGTGAGGTTTAATTTTCTGGAAATTCCCACCTGATTAAATAGAACTTGCTGCTCCAAGAGAAACCCCTATGTAACTTCACCTCAAATGTACTCCAGTGTCACTGTCAAGCAAGTTAGGTTGGTGTAGTTGAAGCCTGTTTTCAGTGGTGCTACTATTAATTCCAGTCCTGACTATAAGTCAAAACAAATCCGATAATGAAAAATAAATCAACCACATACACACATATCACTGTCACAGATTGGTGATAATTTCTTCTATCAGTTCATGCTATTTCAGCATCAAGTGGTTAATGTTGCTTCGTGTAGTTCAACCATCCTGTTTGTGATGCCAGTTGTAGTGCAAGCATCCCAATCTCAGTAGGTTCTTTATTGGGTCTAGTGGTTATACGGATACACCAGGAGGGCAGGACCAGGTTTGGGGGCGGGAGTAGGTGGGCACTGGAAGGCAGGTGACCCCACCCCCTCCCACTCTCCCAGGAATCTTCATGCTCTTTTACTGGCTTCTTTTTCCTCTCTGGCATTTTGTTCACATGCGCTCTTTGCCATGCCCACCTCTCTCCTCCCCCCGGCTCTCTCACCCCAGGGCGCTGCCTTTTTATCCTTTTCTCCCAGGCCCAGGTAAGCCCATTCACACTCATGCACACCCACTGGGCCCACGCATACACACACAGTTATGGGGGAGGGTGCAATACCACGGGTGCTGGTCATAGAGGCTAATGAAGGAAAAAACCTGACCAACTCATTTACCCTACAGCTCTTATTTATATTCATTATTTGAAAAAGAGTGACTGAGAACCTGTTACATTCTAAGCATTGTGCCGGGTGTGAGGAATACTCAGATGAATGACATAGGACTTCCCCTTAAGTAGGTCATTGTGTAATGTTCCTAAAACCAGCTAATTATATTGGAACACAGTAATTTTAGGAGTGGTGTGGAAACACAAAGTTTGTTGTTTGTCTTTTGTATTTTTATGGAATCAAAAAAAATATTTTTCTTATGATTTATGTCTTCTTTTTCTATAGAGAATTCTTATGGTACTCCAATTAAAAAGAAAAAAGTAACCACACTTGCTTTATTTGAGTTATTTTATGAATACATATTTTTAAATTTTATTTTTATTGACTCTATAAATTTATTTGTGTTTCTTTTCTTTGTAAATTTGGGGGTACAGCTTCACCTCACCCAATACCAAAGTTCTATTCCTATCCCCACTGTCAGGCTAACACCTTCTACCTTTACCTCCCACCCTACTACTCCTCCCTCTTGTCACCACTCTCTTTTTCAGAGTCTGAGAGTTGTCTCTTTTGTGATTGTGTAGTTTGTTTGCTTTGGTTACTTATATCCCACATATGCAAAAAAAACTATCCAATAATTGTCTTTTACTTCCTTGGTTATTTCACTTAGCATAATTACTCAAATTCCATTCATGTTGTCCCAAAAGGCAATATTTCATTTTCTTAAATAGCATTCAACTCAATATATATACCACCATTCCTTTTATTGTTTTGTTTTGTTTTGTTTTATACCACAACTTCTTTATCCAGTCATTTGCTAATGGACATTTTAGGATGTTTCCCTGACTTTGCAAATGTGAGTATGCTGCTATTAGACATAGCCTTTTGGAATAGTATTTTTATTCTTCAGAAAAATACTAAGAGAGGTGTTCTGGATCATATGGTATTTCTAGTTCTAGATTTTTAAGAAATCACCATACTTTTTTCCATAAGGGCTACACAGTTTATATCCCCACTAAGAGTGAATGAGAATTTTTTTCCCCCTGCATTTCCATCCTCTTTGATATAGGCCATTTTTGTAGGTATGATGTGATAGCTCTTTGTGGTTCTGGTTTGCATTTCCCTAATAAAAGAAGTTGAACCATTTTTTTTATTATCTGTTAACCATCTATATTACCTTTTTTTGAACAAGTGTCTATTCAAATCCTCTGCCCCCCCCCAATTTTAATTGATTCATTTAGTTTTCTGTTTTTGAGTTATAAGAATTCTTTATATTTTGGGAGTATTAAACCTTTATTAGATGTATGATGAGCTAATATTTTTTCCCAGTCAGTAGGGATTTTTTTTTTTTTTTTTAGTCAGTAGGTTTTGTTTTCATTTTTGTGGTGACTTCTTTTGCTATGCTAACACATGTTTTAAGATAACAGGAATGTAATTTTCTCATCATTGAAAAAAAACTTTTTGTGGTACAGACCTGTCTTTTCTGAATTCTATGGCCAAAGATGTACATGTTCATTGTTTAACAAAAGAAAAGGGAAAACACAGCACACAAAGAAAATTGGTATTATCCTGTGATCCTACTTAGAATCACTTAGTGAATAACAAATTGGTTTTAAAAGATCTTATGGGTGTGTGTGTGTGTGAGTGTGTGTATGTAATTATATGAAAACTATGATTTTTCCCTTTCAAAACAGAGCCTGCTGGGATGCTGGATATCTGGTACATGACACGGCACATTGATTACAACACACAACAGCTATCTCTTTTCTGGAAGGTAAGTTTCAGTGTCAACTTACAATTCAGAACTGACTATATTTTGTTTTTGTTTAGCCTTTATTGAGATATAATTGACAGGTAAAGAGAATTATATGTAGTTGAAAAATAGGTTTTAAGGTCAAAAGAAGCCCCCCTCTCACCATTGAAGCTTTAATACAAAGTTATAGAAACTTTTTGAAGCTCTGTCTTTCAGCCATGTCCTCATGATATTTGATTTTCTGTCATTGACTTTTGTCAAATAAAAGTGAAAGCTCTGACTAGTTCCTTCCTCCAAGTAATCACATCTTCTCCTCTTCCACCTCCAAATGGCATCTTGAGCACGTTCATGCTCTGATACTGCTGCACCATCCCTCCTGCTCCCCTCTGCCCGTCCCGCATCTCCATATACAATTTCTCCAGCAGTGACCATGCCACCTTACTCACTTTTGGGGAAATTAAAAATGGGAGAACTTTGGGTATGGATATACAGAGAAAACGTTTTTATAGTTATTGAAAGGGGAAAGGGAGAACAGAGAGCATCCCTACCTCAGAAATATTAATGGTAGTAGAAAATGATACAAATAGCAATAGGTAGCAGTCCTTCCTCAGGAATAGTAGTAAAACAACAGTAAATGAATAACCTTCTAGAAAACAACGAGGACTAATGTTATTACTGAATGTGAAAGTTTCACACAAAGTCCTGAGAGCTGGCACTGTCATTTCATTTAACCCTTACAAAAATCCTATGGGGTAAATACCAATATCCCCCAAACAATTTAACAAATGAAAAACTGAGGTTCAGAGAAAGAGCGTTCTTCCCATAGTTACTAAGTGCAATGTTGAGAGTGAAACCCAGTCCCAACACTTTGTGATACATCATGACTCATCTTTGTCCAATGTAAATACTATTGAATTGAGCTACTGGTTGGCATGATCTTAAGACGAGGTTTCTGTATTCTTTTTTATTTCCCAAAACCTGCATCCCACTCACTACCTCTCTTCCAGTTAAAGGTAACAGACAGTTTTGGAATTATGAAGCTCATGAGCATGAAACTAGAAGAGTGAAGTCATGAATGTAATGAATGTCCTCTTAAGAAGTTAGTATGATCACTTTTGATAATTGCAGTCTTCAATTTTAAGACATGCGCTTCCTCTTGTGCTCTTTCCTTTTCGCTCTCTCTCGCTCCCTCTCTCTCTCTCTTTCTCCCTCTCTCTCACACACACAAATACACACACATATACAAAATGTCTGGTATAGGAAGAGACTACTACATATAGCTTGGTGAGACATAATTGATCACTTCATCAAAACCGCAGCTTAGAATTTATTTTTAATAAATTATAACTTTTACTTTGCATTTTTGGGGGATCAAAAAGCCTTCCTTATGATTTATATCTATTTCTCCATGGAAACTTTTATTAGCAAGACAGTTCTCAAAGCAAGTTATTTTAGAACAGTCATAATTTTTGGCTACTGTAGAAAAACCCAGCTCAATTCTTGTTGTTGATTTCATTTTCATAGTATCTTACTAGTTAAAGCCAAAATTTCTCCTCTGAGAAATATTCCTCCTAAAAGGGCCTCCACAATAATCTGAAAGGATATGCTGTCCCACTTCACTCTTCTCTACTCCAGGGTTTCTCTTGGTAGAAAGAGGATGATGGTACTAGTATCAGTGCAGTTTATGAGACGTGTGTATGATGAGGTTTTTGTCTGATCATTACTAGGGAATTCGATGTCAGGGACACACCACCCCACCACTGCAGAGAATGAAATTTCAGATGCTAGCACCAAAGGAAGCCCTAAGTAAAGCCCTATGAGCCTGTGAGTGAAGTGAGAGCACATTTCTCATACCTGGCAGATGAGCTTTCATTTCTGTGGGATGTTTACACTAGAGGAGAACAACATGGTGCTGAATGAGTGCATCTCTTTTGTGGGCAGCTGAGTATGTGTATGAAAGTAGGTATGTGGGAGTGTGTGATTTTAATGTGTGTGTCTGTGACTAACGTGTGTTCATGTATGATATATATGTGTGAGTGGGAAGGATATCATGAATATATGTGAGTTTTGTATGTGTGTTTTACATGTATGTGAGGGTTGTGAATGTGGTTGTGTATTATGTGTGTGTGTGTGTGTGTGTATGAGCATAAGTGTGTGAGTTGTGTATAAACGAGTAGACCAGGTGGCTTATAAACAACAGAAATCTGTTTTCAAAGTTCTAGAGGCTGGAAATCTAAGTCAGTATGGTCTGATGAGAGTGCTGTTTTGGGTAGCAGACTTATTATATTTCCGTGGCAGACGGGACTCGGAAACTCTCTGAGGAACTTTTATAAGAACACTTACTGGACTCGTGAGGGCTCCACCCTCATCTCCTCTTCACTTCCCAGAGTTGCCACCCCCTGACAACATAACATTGCACATTAGGATTTCAACTTGTGTCACTCTTTTGTACATTGACATTCAGACTGCAGGGGTGAGTGTGTGGGTGTACTATGTGAGTGTGCAGGAAGTAGGTGTGTTCATAAATGTGGGTATGAGTGTGGAATGAGTGTGTAAGTGGGTGTGTATGTGTCAAGGGTGAAGGAAACCCTTGTTTTGCTGCTCATATAATTACTCATTTTCCCACATTCTGGTTTCACCTGGAAACCCTATTTCCTCAAAAATATCATGTGCTATTTTTTTGCCACAGCTTATTTTTAAGAGAAAAACAACTTAATCTGTAAAGAAAACGAAAATACCTGTAAATTATTAAAACAGTAAATACAATAACAAGTAGAAAATGTTACCCCAGTTAGTTCTTCATGGGGGCTTTTACCAATCCTTCCTATCATATTCTCTCATCTCCTGCGTAAAATTTCATATGGTTCCCTTAGCTTTGATCATATATTTCAGTCTAGTTCCAATACGTTTCTTTCAGTTGATAAAGCATGTATCCTTGAAGAAGAAAATTACCTTAAAAAATATATATATAATATTTGAATGTCCCCTCTCTTAATTTCATCAGAGTCCTCTCAGTATTTTGATCATAGAAAATCACAAATTTTCTGAAATTGTGGCATAACCAAGTCATGGGTCTGGAAGAGAAATACCTGTATGCAAATGAAGCTAAATGTATTCACTCAAACAAGTATATACAAACTCACCTTTAATACTAGTGCTGCCATGCCAGGGATATGGAAGAGAGCAAGGCAGTTCTAGTCTGGATGTTCTTGCACTCACAGACCAGCAGGTGAATAGGAATAGGAGTGGAACTAATATGTATACCTAAGTATTGGGGGTACTGATGGCCAGTTCTCCCAATGGAGAGTGAGGGAATAGTGGCAACTGAAAGAGATGCTCTCAGAAGATACTATTGGAGCCAACATCAGGAGAACAAATTAGCCAGAACAGAGGTGGGAGACATTTTGACCTGAGACCCAAGGAGACTCTGGGTTTGGCATGTAAAGGATCACTTTGATGAACCACTGCCCCATAGAAATATAAATCCACATGCAAAATTAAAAATTTTCTTCCAGCCACATTTTAAAATATAAAAAACATTCTGAGTTAATATTTGGTAATGCAGTTTATTTAGTCCAAAAGTATCTGGAAGGTTGTTATTTCAACATATAATTGATGTCATAATTGATGAGCTATTTTATATTACTTTCCCCCAAATAATTAGCCTTTGAAAGTTAGTGCCTCTACTAAAGTACCAGTACAGGACAGTGACTATGAGCTCATCCTTTGGGTAATGGCACACCTCAGTTCAGGCTAGCTCCACATCAAGGGTTCCATGGCCCCATACAGTAGGTGGTTCCTGCTGTGGTAGATCGGGAGGCTTCTGAGCCTTGACAAACTACAGAGAAGAAAGTCAGGGAAATTCATGATTCCAAAAGTGGAGAAAAGTTGTGTTTCTCATTCATTAGTTAAGTGAAGGCATTTATTTGGATATCTGGCTGCTCTCAAACCACAGAAGACAATAAAGAAAAATAACAGCAAACCCTTTGACAAGTTGACTGTACAGCCTCAGGAAGACTTGCTACCAGAGGGAGCTTACTCAGTGAATTTGGGTTGTCTCTTTCTCCCTATATTACATTGTCAAATGAAGGAAATTTCACTTGCATTGAAGGAATAAATCCTTTGACTTCCTCATCTGTGTTGAATCCTGCCAACTATGCCCGTTGCCTGTGTTTAACTGTCTATGTCACTTGAAGTGTCTTTGTCTGCACTGAAATGTCTCATCCTCACCACCAACTGTTTACAAGCAGCCTGTTCATGACATCAATTGTAGTGCACAGGCATCAGGCTCACCAATCAGTGTAGGTTCTTTATTGTTTCTAACAGTTACACGTAAACACCAGACACACCAGGCCAGGCCAGGGCAGGGTAGAGCCAGGGCCAGGGCCAGAGCCAAAGAAGGAGGGGGTTAGAGAGGACGGGGGGAACAGATGAGCTTCCCAACCCCCCAGGAATCTTTAAGCTCTTTATCTGGCCTCTTGCTCTCTCTCAGGTTCTCTCCTGTTGTGCTCTTTCATTACATGCTCTATCTCATGTTCTCTCTATTTGCATGCTCTCTCACCCTGGGGTGATGCCCTCCCCTTTATTCTTTCCTCCCAGATTCAGGTGAGCCTACTCACACATATGCACAACCAATGGGCTCAGGTGTATACACAATCATGGAGAGGGCACTAAACCACAGGTGCTGATTATACAGGCTAATGGAGGAAAACCCTGACTAACTCACCCCACATATCTGAGAGATTCAATAAAAATAGAAATTATAGGTCAGAGGACTGTTGTAACCTCCGAGGGAATATTGGGTGTCAACAGATTGAGGCTCTTATATAATTATTGGATCTATTCAGCTTCAGAATTAGTATTTAAAATAGAAGTAACAGATGGGGAAATCTCAGTATTTTTGATGTAATACTCAGTTTTCTTCCCGTTCCCAACTCCGTTCCATCACAGGCTGGAACAGCATTCTGAAGATATTTTCTGAAATTACTTGCTTAGAAGTCACACGTTATATCCACCTTAATGTAGATAAATTCTCTTGGATAGGAAAATATGGTCAGTGTCAAAGAAGGTAGGTAAAAGAATTAACAGAACTTAGAAAAGAGACAGAAGAGGGGACAAAATATTGTTCTGGTAGAAGTTTCCATTATTTAGCTGTCTTTCCAGCCACAAAACTAGATGGAAATCATTAAGCCACAGTAACTGCCATCAAGTATGACTATCAATTAAATCAGATCAGTGTAGCAAAACACCTGGGAAATGTCTGGTGCGTGCTAGTCTTTGGTTGAGAGTTTATCCTTTGGACTGAGCCATGCTACCCGGTTCAAGTTTCAGCTTCACCATTTACTGGCTGTGTGTTGAGCAAGTTTAATCTTTCTGTGCCTAATTTTCCTCAGGAGAAAAGTGCAGATACGAACAGTAAGTGCCACCTGAGTTTATTATGAAGATTAACAAGAGTATCTGCTAAGTCACTGTTAGGAGGCAAACAGTGTGCTTGACACTGCAAGTCAAAGATGAGCTGACAGACTAGTGGGAAGATGGATTCATCAAGCATTTCAATGCAATGATTAGAACTTCCAAATGAGAATTTTCTTTTGAACCACTAATTTTGATTAGGGTTGCTGAAGGCAGTTATAAGTTCCAAAATCAAGGCAGCCGGGTTTAAACCCACAAATTATATGTAATTTGTAGTCAATTGTATGACACTGGTATGATTTTCATAGAGAGTCATGGCATAAGCTGAATCAGGAGAGTCTGCTTCTCTATTATATGAGCTATATGAGTATGATAGGGAAAAAATGCCTTTGATGATTGTTTTTATATTAGAATAATAGAGGAGAACTCAAGTGTTTTAATATCGGTCATGCATTAAGCACACCTTGAAACACTTTACTTCCGTTAGCTCAGTGAATCTTCCAGTAAGCCTGTGCTGTTCATAGAAAGATCCTCATATACAAATAAGGAAATTGAAGCTCAGAGAGGTGAAATAACTTGCCCAGAGGCACCTTGCTGCTATGTGTGGCATAGGAAAGCACCTGATCTGCCCTGATAAGAAGAACCAAATCTAGCTGTGTTCAATAAAAACTTCACAAAGCTGTGACTAATAACTGTTCAAATTTCCCAGCTTTTAAGGTGTCTTACAGACTCTCTTCTTTCACGTAGGCTAAGCTCTAATAGTATTTTTTTATTTGCATCATAGGAAATTCAAAAGTAATTTTGTGTCAGATTTTGTCTTATCATATATTACTTTTTTTCCCCACATTACTTTTGTTGCTGAAAGTCTTTTCAGGCAGCAGAACTTTTGTGATAATCAGTTTATGAGGTGGCTGGTCACTTGTTGCTCTTTGAACAAACCTGAGTCAGAAAGGTTTTCCATACTAAGTTTAGATCATTTTCCACAAGACAAAGCAGAAAGAAAAACAAAGTAGAGAGACAATAGGATAGCCTTTCATTTTTTATGTACTCTAGCCAATAGGAGAGCATGCCTGCAAAAGTACCCCAAGCACCAGTTCTTCCAGTCACTCCCAGGAATGCCTGACACATTCTAAATATCATCTTCCTCTCTTACATCCACTAGGAGGCGCACTAAAATCTTACATTGCTTTTCTAATATAACACTTGAGTTTCTTAATCTTCCGAGCCCTCACTAAATTTGGGGAGGCATTGATAAGAACTAAATAGATGTGACCATAGATGTAAAGTTGCTGACTCATAGTATGACCCGATAAAATTATTTTTTTCCTTGTCACCCATTTAAAGAAATAAATATTAGATTAAAAATAAATGTGTCTGGGAAGACCAGCTGGCTCTTTGGGTCTGCACATCTTCTAGGTTGATAGCTTGTCTATTTGTGACTCAAGGCCTGTTGACTCTGGGAAAAAAAAAAGAATTTTGAACATTCACACTGTGCAAACTGCTGACCTCATATCTACTGTTGCTGCTCAACATTTGAATGTACCGTAACCGCACAATTAGAGAATCCACTTTGCAACTTTGGGCCAGAAAGATGATTTCAGATTCTATTAAAGATGGTTCCCCCCCCATACTATCAGTTCATTGTCTTAGTTCACTGCCAATCAGTATAAAGAGTATCACATCAGAGTAGAAGGGATACCAGTCTTGAAGTCAGGAATGCTGGCTTTCACTCTCAATCCCCTGTCTATGCCCAAGTGCTCTCAAACAAGTCACTTGATATGCCTGATATAATAGTCTATAAAGTCCTTACTAGTTCTGTTATTCTGTGATGACATTCTGTTCTACCAGGGCCAGGTGTAAATCCAGAGGTTACGGAATGTTACATACATTATAAAAAACTTTGTATTGCTATTTATTTTGACCAAACTTATTACAGCCGTGCATCTCTTAACAACATTTCACCAGTTAGTGCCCTGTTTCTTCAGTTGTCAGAGTATAACGGAAGCCTCTTGGGTCCCTGGCAAGAATAGAGAGTTTTTAACTGTCAACAAAACTGAAACATAAAGCAAGAAAGGGGGAGTGGGGTAAAACTGTGGGTGCATGGGCACAAAATATTAAGATGAGGCTTCATGGGGGACAAGGTGACAGGAAAACTTCAGGGTAGACAATGACATAAAATAAAATAAATAATAATTTAAAATGAATATAAAACAGTACTACTTTAAAAGATAATAAATGTATACTGATTTCTCATTTTAAAAAA